>JADBJO010018388.1:17500-25000 GCA_016801955.1 Conus betulinus | reverse complement strand
CTTGTGAGGAGACGCAGGTCGTCGGCATTTATTGCAGAATAAATAGCCCCTTCTGCTTCTTCCTTCACCCGCTTCTTCAGGTCTATCCGTGTTTGAGTGAAAGTTGGGTACCGCTGAGTGCGTTCCTGAGTCCATTTCTACACTGAATGTCTCTTACCAGGTCCCCTGGCTCTGACTGCCACGACATAAGGAACTTGAGCGTGCGTGCGTACGTGCTCGCGCGGCGTGTGTGTGTGTGTGTGTGTGTGTGTGTGTGTGTGTTCAAACAAAACACGTGCAGCTGTCGGGTTTTCTATGGGTATCACATGCTTTTTTATTCAACAGTCTTAGGATTTATTTCCCGTTCAGTATCATCATTGACTTTCCTGGATTTGAAGTCTGCGAGGTTTTTGTTTGTTTGTTTGTTTCTTTAGCACAGTGCCACCCGTAACCATGCATTGTTCAGTTCGCGTCAGATCCACATTTTTTTCTGGCGCTGTTTTATAATCCCATGTGAATAGAGAGTTTGCTGGTTTGATCAGCGTGTTTTTATTTCTAGAGGTAATTTGAGAATTTCCTCATTTGTTACGTGTGTCTCTTATCAACATGTGAAGTGGACATTTCTTACTCTTGTGCACTTCTCACGTACATGTGGAGGGGAAATTGCATTGTTTTATGTGCATGGTATTTACACGTGAAGGGGAAGTTTGCTGTGTGTGTTTGTTATTCACAAGTAAAAGGAACATTTCCTTTTGTATTCTGTTGTCCTCGTATGGGCACATGATGGGACATTTATGACTAGCGCCGTGTGTCTCATGGGTGTGCTAACTTTGAGTTACATTGACAGCAGTAGATGCACACTTGAAAGTGTTCCATCGTAGAAACAAACACTTCTAACACAAAATCTTAAATAAATATTAGCGAACCTATAAAAAAAAGTGGACTAACGAATCACAAGACAAAACACGACGCGTTTCGACCTCTTAGGTCTTCTTCAGGCAAGATACAAAACAATTAGGACAACGAAAACGAGCGAGCAACTGAAGTAATTGAAGGTAAGTGATTGCTCGTTCATTTTCGTCGTCGTAATTGTTTTGTATCTTGCCTGAAGAAGATCTAAGGGGTCGAAACGCGTCGTGTTTTGTGTTGTGATTCGTTTGTTCACGTTTTCGTTTTTTTTTTTTGGCGGTTCGCTAACATTTATTTAAGATTTGTTTAGATATCCGCCTGCAGTCGTCTCACTTTGCAACTACGTCTTATACAGTCACCGTACATAGTTACTGTATGTCATGTCATCTAGGGCCATTGTGAGACGACCACTCCAATATGATCCCTCCCCTCCCCCTCCCCCCCCCCCCCCCCCCACACACACACACACACACACACTCTTCTGGCTCTTCTGGCGGTCGGCTGCGTTATAAACAACATGACTTAACTGACACAACAACGTTAGCAGGTGGAAGACGATTTCCAAAGCGAGGCAAACGATGTGTGAACAATCACGAGGACATGCCCACGACACAAAGGCCTGGTCTGACTGTTGCCCTGCAGCGTCCACTGCCGCACCTCGTGCACACTATTGACTCTCAGTGAGCCCCCCCCCCCCCCCCCCCCTCCCTCCTCTCCCTGCCCGCCTCTTGCTCCCTGTTCCCTACAGCCTTTCACAGGACAGCCAGCAAGTCAGGCAGCTGGGGCTAAATCATCCAGACCAAACAGCTGAGGGGTAAATCATCCAGACCAAACGAAGCAGCTGAGGGGTAAATCATCCAGACGAAGCAATGGGGGTAAATCATCCAGACGAAGCAGCTGGGCGTAAATCATCCAGACCAAGCAGCTGGGGTAAATCATCCAGACGAAGCAGCTGGGGGTAAATCATCCAGACGAAACAGCTGGGGGTAAATCATCCAGACCACCAAGCAGCTGGGGGGTAATCATCCAGAAGAAGCAGCAGCTGGGGGGGGGGGGGTAAATCATCCAGACGAAGCAGCTGGGGGTAAATCATCCAGACGAAGCAGCTGGGGGTAAAATCCATCCAGGCGAAGCAGCTGGGGGGGGGGGGGGGGGGGGGCAGGGGGGGGTCATCCAGACGTAGCAGCTGGGGGTAAATCATCTACACGAAGCAGCTGGGGGGAGCAGCTGGGGGGGGCAGGGAGGGGGGGAGGGGGGGGGGGGGGGGGGTAAATCATCCAGACGAAGCAGCTGGGGGTAAATCATCCAGACGAAGCAGCTGAGGGTAAATCCATCCAGACGAAGCAGCTGGGGTTAAATCATCCAGACGAAGCAGCTGAGGGTAAATCCATCCAGACGAAACAGAAGCAGCTGAGGGTGAATCCATCCAGACGAAGCAGATGAGGGGTAAATCATCCAGACGAAGCAGCATGAGGGGTAAATCCATCCAGACGAAGCAGCTGGGGGGTAAATCATCTAGACGAAACAGCGAAAAACTGTTAGCTGGGGGGTAAATCATCTAGACGAAACAGCTGGGGGGTAAATCATCTAGACGAAGCAGCTGGAGGTAAATCACCCAGATATCACGTGACAATGACATCACTTGACGAAATCTGTTCGCTGTTACTGAAGTGAATGAGATCGCGTGGGGAAATCTGTTCGCTGTTACTGAAGTGAATGAGATCGCTTGGGGGGGAAATCTATTCATTGTTACTGAAGTGAATGACATCAGGTGGAGAAATCTGTTGTTGTTACTGAAGTGAATGACATCGGGTGGAGAAATCTGTTCGTTGTTACTGAAGTGAATGACATCGGTGGGGAAAATCTGTTCGTTGTTACTGAAGTGAATGACATCGGGTGGAGAAATCTGTTCGTTGTTTACTGAAGTGAATAACATCAGGTGGGGAAATCATAAGACAGAGCCCTAAACGTTTATTATGGAGATAAGACCCATGTCCATATCACAGAGCCCTAAACGTTCTTTATGGAGATAAGACCCATTTCCATATGACACAGCCCTAAACGTTCATTATAGAGATAAGACACATTTCCATATGACAGAGCCCTAAACGTTCTTATAGAGATAAGACCCATTTCCATATGAAACAGCCCTAAACGTTCATAATGGGGATAAGACCCATTCCATATGACAGAGCCCTAAACGTTCACTATAGAGATAAGACCCATTTCCATATGACGGAGCCCTAAACGTTCATTATAGAGATAAGACCCATTTCCATATGACACAGCCCTAAACGTTCATTATAGAAATGAGACCCATTTCCATATGATACAGCTCTAAACGTTCATTATAGAAATGAGATCCATTTCCATATGATACAGCCTAAACGTTCATTATGGATCCAGTTGCAAAGTGAGACAACTGCAAGCTGAAATCTAAACAAATCTTAAATAAATGTTAGCGAACCTCCAAGAGAAACGTGGACAAACGAGTCACAAGACAAAACAAGTCTTGTGACTCGTTTGTCCACGTTTCTCATGGTGGTTCGCTAACATTTATTTAAGATTTGTTCATTATAGAGATAAGACCCATTTCCGTATTAACTATTCAATAAAGGAGCATTCCCCCCCTCCCCCCCCCCCCGAAATTGCGTTTCTCTTTTGTCAGGAGGTGGGGATGGGGCAGGCTGGGGGTCAAAGGGGAAAGGGTAAGTGTGTCCCATTTTCCGTGCCCCCTCAGTGCCGTTACTGTCACGCAGCTCATTCCAGCATCCTAGTAGTACACAGCCACATCCAAATCGTACCGTCGCGGCCCTAGGACCGTCAGTCCACAGAGAGCAATTATTACTGTCAGGTCGGTGTGAGGTAACCTACCAGAGGAGACACTGCATTGCCACTGAGTCAGTGCAGAATTGTTCAGTAGCGCCTGTTGTGACTCGACAAACGCAGGCCACCACCTTCTGATCCCATCACTGTCAGCAATGACTGCACTGACGTGGAGCCAGCGTAGGTCAGCGTTCCTTCAAGGAGAGTTGTTGAAGTTGTTTGCTGCTCAGTGGATGAAGTAAGGACTGCTGTTCTCGTATGTTGGTCGTTGCAGACGGGAGTCCAAAGTTGAGTCACAGTTGTCTTCTCCTAGCTGTGTTTACCGACAGGTGGCGGTAGCCGATGTCCTGGAGGCGGGAGTTTCTACGGTAGTTCTGAGACTGGAGACTGAGTGTTGGTTGTTTGCCAGTCCGAAGAGCCAAGACATTTTCATACCGCCGTACCAGGCCTAAAGCTGACTCCACTCATGGCGAGTCATGAATCTCCCACGGCTCTCGCGCTGGCATTCATCTGCAGATAGTCTGCCACCAGATGAAGACGTCAGTGTAGTAAAGGCTGTTTCTACTTGAACAGCCTGCAGGTTCGCATAAGTAGATCGAGGACAACACGCAACAATCACTTTGTTCGCTGAATGGAGCAGAGACGGAGTTAACATCTTAACTTTGCCGTCCTTTCTTAAGAGAGAGAGAGAGAGAGAGAGAGACAGAGACAGAGAGAGCATGTTCTCTGTCATAGCTTTTTGGCTGTGTTTGTAATAGAGATCTGCCAAAAGAACCATGTATAAAGTAGAACGAAGGTTATCAGATATATGTACATAGAGCGTATAGAACATCAAATGGATGCACTCTGAAATCTGGAAAGTTTTGTATGCACGTCTGGATACAGTAGCAGTGTGCGGGGACTATTTCAGAACAGATAAGCGAAATTTGAATTTTAAAAGAGATGACTTTTTCCAGCTATTGTCTTTTATATTTATATATAAACTGAATCAAAAAGAAGAACACATCTATTTGGATCACAAAACATATATAACTGCGCTTAGACATCCTAAATTCTATGAAGAGAAGCAAAAGTGTGCTGAAAGTCTAAAACAAGCACTTTCATACTTTAGATACAGAAACACATACAAAAACCCCCCAAAACACGTGAATTTCGAAAATAAAGTCACATCAGAGATATCAGAAAATATCACTCACGTTATTTAAACATTCAAAATACGCTGACAGAATTATCAAACTGGTATTAAAATTCAGAACAATGGCTGCAATGCAAGAACAGAAAATCTGAAAAAAGCACTTTTACTTTCCATTACTGTGTGATTTATGATAGTGGTAGATAAACGAAAGTGTAGGAAATATCCATTTCCGTCCATGGACACAAGATACACATATTGATATACCTACATGGCCCATCTTGGCATGTTTCATCATTCAATAAGAATGTACACACACACACACACACACACACACACACACACACACACACACACACACACACACACACACACACGCACGCACGCACGCACGCACGCACGCGCGCACACACACACACACACACACACACACACACACACACACACACACACACACACACACACACACACACACACACACACACACACACACACACACACGCGCGCGCGCGCGGACGCTGAGAGAGGGAGGAAGAGAACTGGCTAGGCTAAGTGACGTTAAATAGGTTTCCATAAAAAAAATTCTTGTATGTGCATGTAAAATATAGCCTTCACGCAATGCAAAGCTGGGAATACACACACACACACACACACACACACACACACACACGCACGCACACACGCACACGCACGCACACACACACACACACACACACACACACACACACACACTCAACATTCTTTCGAAAAGTTTAATGCAAATACAAATTAAATTTTAAAAAAAAACAACAACAACATGCGTACAAAGAAAAGCTATGCTACCAGTCATAGCGAAAAGCTTACAAACACAGCATTGGTAGTCAACAATTGGCCGAAACAATCATGAGAACGCAAACGGGCGAACATCCGGGTAGTCAAAGCAACTGAGTGACTCAACTGTCTAAAGGAGCTGTCAGACAAACGCTCACATGCGATCAAAATGCCCATTAACAAAATCCCGGAGGAATAAATACCATCACCAAAACCTTCTACAAACTTTATCTAGACTTCACTGTAGCTGTTGGGGGTAACACACAAGGCGGTAATGTTAATCAATAAACAAAAAAAACAAAAAAAAAAAAAAAAAAAAAGTCTGTGTGGACGGAACTATAAAATCACGTCTTTCAACAGCTTTTTTTTTTCATTATTTGAAAATGTTGCACACAGTTGGCTACATTCAATTCAGTTAATGTTCTTTATAGCCCAGCTGACAACGAAAAGCCGTATCAGGCCTCTTGCCGCGAGTTAGTGCTCTGATGTTGCGAAACAGTAATACTTACTTAGTGGAGAATAGCAACAAACAACACACTCGACATTTTTCTTGCCTTCCTCAAAGAGAATTCCCGATTATCTTTAAAAAAAAAAAAGCAGACATACGCTAAAAAAAAGAAATTGGTCCAGGAAATGAAATTTCATGTACGACTGACTATGTGTTTATTCTTGACAGTTGTACTGACAACAAGCTTACTAACAGACAGAAGGAGTGAACAGTACAGTCAATTTTTCGACTAAGAGAGAGCTTTTTGTAATGTTAAGCACGAAACACTGCTGCCAAAACAGTACATTGAAAGAATGAGATGCAATCTTTGCAAAGGAAGAAAGAAGTACACAAACAACACAAGAAACAAGTACACAAAGACAAACAACAAACAAACAAATGTCCCGAAACACCGAACAGGTAATGTGCTAAGATACTATTGCCAAAAATGTGTGCTAAGACACATGGTAAGTCCTGTCCAAACTGCTGAGTCTGTTTAGTAACGACCTTGTCAGTGACCTGCTGCACAGTCATTCTTCTAATGAAGGCACAGGCAGCCACCGGAATTCCCTGCATGGTAATGCAGACGACCAGGAAATGATCTGTCCTCTTACACTGGGCTACAACAACAACAACAACAACAACAACACACAACAACAACAACAACAACAACAACAACAACAAGCCTAAAAACTTCGTAAGAATTGCAATGAAAGAAAACAGATTGGAAAACAAACAAATACCACCACCACCACCACCACCATCACCACCGCCACCACCACCAAAAAAAACCAAAAACCAAAAAAAAAAAACAAAACAAAAACAAACAAAAAAAAAACCCCAACAATTTGCCATGTCAGCCACACTGATTCTACAACGGTGAGTGGTTCCACTCTCAGTGACCTCAACATCATTCTCAGCACAAAGACCCCGTGCCATTGTCCATAAAGCTGCAGGTTTGCAGGTCGACCGTCTCATAAAGCAGGCAAGCTAAGCGCGGCTCCGACCTGCTCTAAGACTCAGATCCGGAGGATCAGAACGGAAACCCGACATGACATCTCCTCTATCTGACATGCTGCCTTCACCTCCATCAACTGACAGCGCGGGGCTGCCGTGAGTCTTCACACATCATGACGGGATTTTTTTCAGGTTTTAACCTTATAGCCTCACCGACCGTACAGACACTTTTCAGGTTAAAACCTTAAGCCTCACCGACCGAATACAGAAACTTTTCAGGTTAAAACCTTATAGCTTCACCGACCGTACAGACACTTTTCAGGTTTTTAACCTTATAGCCTCACCGACCATGCAGAAACTTTTCAGGTTTAACCTTATAGCCTCACCGACCGTACAGAAA
>JADBJO010018388.1:10000-12500 GCA_016801955.1 Conus betulinus | reverse complement strand
AATCCGTCTTCCCTGCAGCTGCCACTTAAACATCCATAGCCAGCTAGCGCGCGCGCGCGCGCGCACACACACACACACACACACACACACACACACACACACACACACACACACACACACACACACACACACACACACACACACACACACACACACACACACACACACACACACACACGCGCGCACACGCGCGCGCGCGCGCGCACGCACACGCACACACACACACACACGAACGCACGCACGCATGCACGCGCGCGCGCGCGCGCGCGCGCACACACACACACACACACACACACACACACACAAAACCATTTTTTTCTCTGTTGCTGCGCCAGCTCACCGTTAAAAACGTCAGAATAGTCAACATGATGACTGAGGACGTTTAATAGATGAAGATGAAGAACTCTCTCTCTCTCTCTCTCTCTCTCTCTCTCTCTCTCTCTCTCTCTAACATACTAACACTGATTATCGCGGTGTCAGATTTACTTTTGTCTGTCTTCAGCATAGGGACACACACGCGCGCGCGCGCGCGCGCACACACACACACACACACACACACACCACACACAGAGACAGACAGACAGACTCACACACACACACACAACACACACACACACACACACACACACACACACACACACACACACACACACACACACACACACACACACATAGGTGTGCCAAAAGCAAAGAGAAGAAAATGATGGCTGGTAGTAAACAACACAACAGTCGTTTCAACACATTTTTTTTTTTCAGCTGAAGACAATTAAGGGAACGTAATCGTCCTGGTTTAAAAATTCCACAACATCTTCATTATTCTGCTGACAAAATGAGGGATGTTTTCTTCTTTGTTCTACTTCAGTTCTCACATTTTATTATGATCATTATTGTCGGCTACGGCCACAGAAGAACACAATCAACTCGCTCCATTCCTTGTCTGCCTCGTCGTCGGCGAGACGCATAAACCATCAGCTAACGACCTGGTCAGTATTTTCATGACCACCCAGCCAAAGCCCTCTCTCAGCCACGACGCTCCACACTCGCAGGGATGGTAGTTGTGGTGGTCATTCTGGTCAAGCCGGGCGGCGCGAGCGATGGCCATTTCTACGTCACGCACGTGTGAGTGGAACTAACACGCCTCGCCATCCATCAACATGGCGGCCAGCCTCCAGTCAGTTGGTCTTCATCCGGGCACTTTTCGCGTTGATCGGTTGTCTCGCGCGTGCGTCGTCCTACTTAAACCCGTTTTCCCCTCCCTCAGCCTCCCCCCCCCCCCCCCCCCCCCCCTCCATTCGCTTTTTCCCCAAGATGTGGGACATTACTTGACGGACATGAAACATTCGATATATCCACGAGTATAATTATGTCGATCCATGAAACACACACACACACACACACACACACACACACACACACACACACACACACAGAGAGAGAGAGAGAGAGAGAGAGAGAGAGAGAGAGGAGAGAGAGAGAGAGAGAGGAGAGAGAGAGAGAGAGAGAGAGAGAGAGAGAGAGAGAGAGATCCAACATTGATGAAAGAAGAAAGGCAATTTTGACACTTTGACACTTTGATAATTTATTGTCATTACCAAAAGGTCTTATGTCAAGGGGGGAGGGGGGGGGGGGGGGGAGGGTAACAGTGTACACATTCCTTGTCCGTTCTTTTGCAAACAATATTACACAGTTATTCTCAATGATCAATCAAATCAAAACTAGCAAAACATGGAGACAAAGTAGAAAAGAATCTTCGGATATCCTCGCAGACATGAGTTCTCTTTTATCATTACAACAACAACAACAACAACAACAACAACAACAAGAAGAGTAAAATATAATATATATTAATTCGACCCGTTCACAAAGTCAGGCGATGACTATATTACTGACCTCTTCCACCTGTTTTAATTTGTATTTCACAGGATTAGGTACTTTTCAAATACAGTATTATCATAAGTGCTTCTGTCTGATTTTCATTGCTCCTGCAATGAATTTTGCAACTGATTTGATTACACGATCGTCATTAGATGATGACGAAGAAGAAACAACATCCTGCTTTTCAAAAACATCCAAAGTGGAAAATGGACATTTTACACGCACTTCATTGCATGTTGTACATTGAAATAAAAAGTGCTTTTCGTTGTCAATAGTGAATCGGCATGAAGGCCATCGTGATTCTGTGGATGTTCCACACTCGAACCATTTTTTTGTTTGCATTGAAACCTAACGTTCGTACCTAAATCTTGCGTAATGAATTCTATGCCATTTATCTTTAATAACATTAAGAAACTTTTCTGCATGGAATATATTCTTCAAAGAGAAGAACTAACAATACTTTTCTTTGCTTTCCATATTTGAATGCCAGTTCTGTTTAAAAGAACAAATAAATCTATCTTTAAATTCTGTAATAATCTGCTGTTCGTTTCTCATTCCTTTAGTTATCCACACTATTCCAAAACCCTGTTGTGATAGCACTTTCTGTACATTATTAACCCAATTA
>JADBJO010018387.1:32500-35470 GCA_016801955.1 Conus betulinus | reverse complement strand
GTGTGTGTGTGTGTGTGTGTGGTGTGTGTGTGTGTGGGTGATATTTGAACTTCTGCTATATTTTTCTGTTAATGTAATGTTCTTCTTGTTTCTGTCTTTCTGTATTTCTTTCTCTTTTACTTTCTTTCGTTCCTTTTTTTCCTCTTTCTTTTTCTCTCCTCCCCCCCCACCCCTCTCATCTCTCCTCATCTCTACTTTCCTCCTCGCTAACTCTCTCTCGCTTCACTCTCCCCTGTCTCTTTCTATCCTTCTCTCTTTCTCACTCTCTCTCTTTCTCTCTATCTCTGTCTCTCTCTCTCCTCTGTCTCTGTCTTGTCTTTCTCTCTCTCTGTGCTTGTGCTGTGTGCGTGCGCGCACGCGCCGCGCACGCCACGTGTGTGTGTAATGTGTGTTTGTGTGTGTGTTTGGTGTGTGAGCGAGAGAGAGAGAGAGAGAGAGAGAGGGAGAGAGAAGGGATGAGAGAGAGAGAGAATGAGAGAAGTGGTATTGTGGTTGAAGGGAGGAGGAGAAAAGCATGGTGTATGTGTGTTGCAACGACGCGCGGGGTGTGTGTGTGTGGTGTGTGTGTGTGTGTGTGTGACTGTGTGGTGTGGGTGTGTGTGTGTGTGTGTGTGCACAGCCTCGAGAGAACCTCGGAGAATGATTTCGTTTGTTTCTTTTTTAGCTTTTTCCTCTTGTCCTTGCCATTCTCCAGTCTCTCTTCCAACACCCCCTCCCCCCATTCCCCCCCCGTTCCCTTTACAAGTGTTCTGTTTACTCCTTAGACGTAGATCCTTTAAGGCACGCGGCATATTTTGTGTGTGTGTGTGTGTGTGGAGTGTGTGTGTGTGTGTGTGTGTGTGTGTGTGTGTGTGGTGTGTGTGTGTGTGTTGTCAGTTTGCGGCTTATTTTGTTGTTGAGAGAGCGTGGGCAGGTTAAACCGGTTAGGCGCAAGAGGAGCGAGGTACGCGAGGCAAGATGAAAGGGCGGCTATGGATATGCCATACGCAGAGCCTGAATGCTGCTCTTTTGTGCCAGAGACGCATTCGTTGAATGAATCAGGCGTCGACAACTCGGTTGCTTCCATTCTGATCAGAGTCGTTGCGAAGCATGTTGAAGCTGGGACATGATCAGTTCAGTGTCTGTGAAGTGCTTGTGGGCTGCTCGGGTTGTTGTAGGAGGATTGTTTGTTGTGTAGCGGCGGTGAGGGTGAAGGAAGTGACGGGATATTTCCAGGGAGGAGCTGCGAGGAGCACAGCCCTCTGGTGGAATTTGGCTTCTTTTGTTTTGTTTTGTTTTCTTCTGAGATTGTGAGGGGTGATACTTTTGGAGAGTGATCATCTTTTTTCGTTGGTGGTAGGTATGTTGTTGTGTCAGATGTGAGTGAGTGAGTAAGTGGTGTGTGTGTGTGTGTGTGTGTGTGTGTGTGTGTGTGTGTGTGTGTGTGAGAGAGAGAGAGAGAGAGGAGAGAGAGAGAGAGAGAAGAGAGGGTGTAGGTGTGTGTGTGTGTCTCTGTTTGTCTCTGTGTGTGTGTCTGTGTGTGTGTGCGCGAGCGTGTGTGTTGTGTCTTTCAGTATATGAATTTGTACCCTTGTTTTTTTTTTTAAATTTTTCTGTGTCAGTAACTTCATCAATTCCATCACTCTTTGATTGTCGATCATTTACCTTTTGTCATTCTTTACTGCCGTCCACATTTATTTTCTGCCTTGTGGTCCATTCAGCTACAGTTGTCCTAGAGATGTATGTGTGCGCGCGCGCACGCGCGCGCGCGCGTGTGTGTGTGTGTGTGTGTGTGTGTGGTGTGTTTTCTGTTTGTGTGTGTGTGTGGTGTGTGTGTGTGTGTGTGTGTGTGTGTGTGTGTGTTACTTCTGTGTGCTTATGCGTTTTTATATATTAGTCATGTCGAATTTTGATCTCTATCTGTATGTCGCTATCTCTCTGTCTCTCTCTGTCTCTCTGTCTCTCTCTCTCTCTCTCTCTCTCTCTCTCTCTCTCTCTCTCTCTCTCTCTCTCTCTCTGACTCAAACGTAGACGAAAACTTTCACGAGGCAAATCACACGGCTTCGCAGTCAGTGGCCCTTGCAATCTGCTTCTGTTAAAACACACTACGTTGACACTAGAACCCACAAGTCATGTTTTGAAGCCTGCTGCCGTTCTTATACTTACTACGCATCTACTCTGTGGATCTGTGCCAGTCATGATCATAGAAATCAAAAGGAAACTAGCTCTATGCACCGACGGACAGCTGATCTCCTTTTATCCGGTTTGTGTTTACTCAATCACAGAAAACCCCAAACTAAACCAAATTAAACCATGTTTACCGCCAGATAAACACACACACACACACACACACACACACACACACACACACACACACACACACACACACACACACACGCACGCACGCACGCATGCACGCACGCACGCACGCACACATCCACGCACGTACGCACGCACACACGCACATACACACACACACATACACACACACACACACACACACAACACACACACACACGCACGCAACGCACGCACGCACGCACGCACGCACCACGCACGCACGCACGCACGCACGTACACACACACAAACACACACACACACACACAACCACACACACTAACACACGTATCTAAAATAGAATGGTATTACTTTCAAAGTCCATGTAGACATAGCCCCAACCAACAAAATCAAACTACATTACCACACACACACACACACACACGCACGCACGCACGCACGCACGCACGCGACCGTATCTAAAATAAAATGGCGTATATGTATTCAAAAGTCCGTAATAAACAATATTCATAGCGCCACCATATCTTTTCTGAATTTGTTCCAGTGAGAACAAACGTGGTCATTACGACTGCTGTGTAGTAGCACGTAGACGCATTGATTCACTCAAGTCAAGCTCTTGAATCTTGGACCCTCTGTCTGGAACTCTCTTCCACCGTCTGTCAAGGGCAGCATCCGATCATTGTGTAGTTCTG
>JADBJO010018387.1:22500-25000 GCA_016801955.1 Conus betulinus | reverse complement strand
AGTCGGTAGATTGTACTTCATGCACTAGTCTAATGGATTGTACTTCACGCAGTTTGGTGGTGGTTTATCTTTATGCTCACAAAGCTACTTTTTTTTTTTTTTAAAGAGTAACCTCCCTTTAGGAGGGGCTGTGGCCTATGCTGAATAAGCTCTCTCTCTCCCTCTGTCCCTCTATCCATCTCCCTCCTCTCTCTCTCTCTCTCTCTCTCTCTCTCTCTCTCTCTCTCAGCGTATGTCCCGGTCTCTTATGTCTCTGTTCTCTGCCCTCTCTCTCTCTCTCTCTCTCTCTCTCTCTCGCTCTCTCTTTACTAATCGTCACTGTCTTCCTCCCTCCCTCCCACCCTCTCTCTCTTTCTCTCAAAACAGTTGTTATATCGGTAAAGCAAAATAGATCCTCTCTCTCCCTCTCTCTCTCTCTCCTAGTCTCTCTCTCTCTCTCTCTCTCTCTCAGCGTATGTCTCGGTCTCTATGTCTCTGTCTCTTGTCGATTGCCCCCCCTACCCTCTCTCTCTCTCTCTCTCAAGTATATCTCGGGTCTCTTGTCTCGCTGTATGGTATGTCTGTCTGTCTGTCTCTCTCTCTCTCTCTCTCTCTCTCTCTCTTTCTCTCTCTATCTCATCTCCGTCACTGTCTTCCTCCCCTCCCTCCCACACCCCCTCTCTCTCAAAACAGTTGTATCGGTTAACAAAAGAGATCTCTCTCTCTTCTCTCTCTCTCTCTCTCTATATCGCTCCTATCCCCAGTCCAATGTCTCCCTCACCCCCCCAACATCACTCAATAACCAAGCTCTCTCTAGTTAACATCTTGTTCTCTCTCTCTCTCCATCTCTCTCTCTCTCTCTCTCTCTCCTCTCTCTCTCTCTCGTCAGTCGTAGTGTCTCGGTGTACTCTGTCTCTGCCCTCTCTCTCTCTCTCTCTCTCTCTTGCTCTACAACGTATATCTCGGTCTCGCGGTATCTGTTCGCTTAGTTCTGTTGTCTGTCTGTCTGTCTCTCTGTCTCTGTCTCTCTCTTTTCTCTACCTTCTTTCTCTCTATCTCTCCCTCTCCTCGTTCACTCGCTTCCTTCCTCCCTCCCCCCCTCTCTCTCTCAAAAACAGTTGTAATCGGTTAACAAAATAGATCTCTCTCTCTCTCTCTCTCTATCTCTTCTCTCTATCCCCGTCACTGTCTTCCTCCCTCCCTTCCCCCTTCTCTCTCTCAAAACAGTTGTATCGGTGTTAACAAAATAGATATCTCTCTCTATCTCTCTCTATCTCTCTCTCTGCTCTCTAGTCTCAGCGTCACTGTCTTCCTCCTCCCATCCTCCCCCCCCTCTCTCTCTCTCTCTGTCTCTTCTCTCTCAAAACAGTTAATGGGGTTAACAAAATATAGTTTCTCTCTATCACTGTGTGTGTTGTGTGTCGTGTGGGTGTGTTGTGTTTGTGTGGTTGTGTATCTTTTCTCTCTTTCTCTCTTTGTCATTCAATGTCCCCACCCCCCCACTCCTCCCCTCCTCCCCCCCCCCCCCCCCCCCCCCCACTCCTCTCTCAACATTTTTATCAGTTTACAAAATGTGTGATCGTGTGTGTGTCGTGTGTGTGAGCGCGCGCGCCGGCGCGCATGCATGCGCGCATATGTGTGTCGCGTGCATGCATGTGTGTGTATGTGCGCTTGTGTATATGTACATGTGTGCTTGGAGTCTGCGTGTAGTGCGTGCGTGGCGCGCGCGCGTTTGTATATAGTGGGTGTGTGTGTGTGTGTGTGGGTGTTTTTTAAACTCGATCTACATGGAAGAAATGAAATGACACCATCTCTCAAATCCTTGTATCCTGTCACTGCAGACGAGACCCAAAAGATCCTCTAACATTGCGAATAATTTCAGTGTGAACACGACGACACACCATTCCGGGACTGTGCGTTGACTCTGAGCATGGTCGGGCAGGGGGTCCACCTAGGGTCAGGGCACGAGAGGGCAGGACTGTCACGTGACGATGATATGCACAGCACATGTGACGCTCTGAACCAAAAGAACGCTTGATTCTGGACTGGGTTTTTGTTGTCACGTGACGATGATACACATGCACAGCACATGTTTACGCTGAACCAAAAGCTGAACTGGGTGTCACGTGTACGATGATCGATGATATGCACTGCCAGCACATGTTACGCTGAACCAAAAAGCGAGTGATGGGTGTCACGTGCCTTACGATGATATGCACTGCCATGTGACGACGCTGAACCATAAGCTGACTGGGTGTAACGTGACGATGATATGCACAGCAGAACATGTGACGCTGAACCAAAAAGCTGACTGGGCGGTGTCACGTGACGATGATATGCACAGCACATGTGAAGCTGTGAAACAAAAGCTGGACTGGGTTGGTGTCTGGGTGTCACGTGACGATGATATACACAGCACATGTGACGCTGAACCAAAAACAGCTGACTGGGTGTGGGGTTTACGAGTTCATCTGGTGAACCGCCGGAAGTGAAATCAAGGGTGTATGCTGAACGAATAAGG
>JADBJO010018387.1:15000-17500 GCA_016801955.1 Conus betulinus | reverse complement strand
GGGGGGGGGGGGGGGGGGGGGGGGGTGCGGGGGGGGGGGGCGGGGGGGGGGAGGGTTGGGACGAGGATTTACCGGATAGGCATGATCCAAAAAAACCAAGAAAACAATCTGAGGTATCTGAGATCGGTCGCTCGCAGTAATGTCTGCACTGACCGACAAACCTCTTTGCTATCGGGCCTGGCGTAAATCGAGAATACGAGCCAATTCATGCGTGCCGCATAGCGGGTTTCCGTGTGTTTTCCGCGCGTGCGTGCGAAATTACTTGTCCGTTCCCCTCCCTCCATCCTCACCCTTCAAAATGTCCCAATCCACCTGCCACGCTGTGCTCTTTAGTTGGCCAGCTTCATTCTCAGGAGGGGTTTTTTTTCCTTGGAGGGAGTTTCAGGCTTCTTTTCTTTTTGTTTATATTCATAGCGTCTTTATTGTAGGGATCCTCTTTCTTCTTCTTCCGTCGCTGGTTTTAAAATTTTTTTTTTTTTTTTCTTCTAGCCATGCGGCGCTGTTTCTGTTCCTCTTCCTTCCTTTTTTTAAAAATTTTTTTTTTTTTTTAGAGCTCGCGCTGTTATCTGTTCCGGTCTTTCAGTCGCGCTGGTTTTCCATAGCGGCATTTCTTTTTTTAATTCTCGTTCACCCGCTCACCCTTTTTTTTAATACTTTCTTTCCTTTCTTTTCTTATTTCGTTCTTTCTTTTTTTTTCCCCCCCCACTCCCGTTGGACAGTCTCTCCCCTCTCAGTTCTGATTCCAGAGGGACACAAAGAAGGTCGGAGGGGGGCTGACAGTGTGTGTGTGGACTGCATTATATGTGTAGGCCTGTATGGGAAAGTGGAAAAACTTCGATGTGTGTGTCTCTAGGACGGGGACTGGAACTAACCTCCGGACACCATATGGGTGGCTTTTTTCCGTGGCAATTGTGAGTGCGAGTTGCTTGCCGAGTTAGGAGCCGGTCCGGGTGGTGTTGGTGTGGTGGGGGGGGTTGCTTAGGGTCGTTCCATCTGTCCAGGGGGGAGTTGTGGATGACCAGGATGGCGAAGAGAGGTGAGCCCTGCTGCTGTTGTACGTGTTTGTTGTTGTTGTTGTTGTTGTCGTTGCCGTTGCCGTTGCTTTCGTGGAATGTTTTGGTGAATGTATTTTTTTTTACCATGAGCCCCCCGACTTTGGTACCGCGGAGATTATGGTTTTAGGTCCTTTATTACACGCTCACACACATGCACACACACACGCATTCGCACACACACTCTCTCTCTCTCTCTCTCACACACACACGCACACACACACGCGCATACACACACACACACACACACACACACACACACACACTCACACTTACACCTCACACTCACACTCACAAACTCACGCACTCACTCGCTCACTCGCGCGCGCGCGCGTGTGTGTACACACACACACACACACACACACACACACACACACACACACACACACACACACACAGGCACGCATACACGTACACACTTATACTCTGTCTCTCCGTTTTCATCTTTCTCTCTGTCCATCCACTCCGTACACTCTGTCTGTCTGTCTGTCTGTCTCTGTCTCTGTCTGTCTGTCTGTCTGTTCTCTCTCTCTCTCTCTCTCTCTCTCTCTCTCTCTCTCTTTCTTTCTTCTCCATCCACTCCTGATTACGGCGATGCCAGAGGTTCTTTCAGCTCAGTCTGACATGTATTCTTACCTAGAAGTTTCGTTTTAATAATTATCCCTTTCTTGTCACTCTCTAGACGTTTTCTTCTTTCTATTCCTTGTCTTGTGTTGTCGTTAACCTTTGTTGCTAGTTTTTTCTTTCTTTCTTTCTTTTCCTTTTGTTCGTTTGATTTTTTAACTCGCTCCTATGACTGATTCGCCAAGTCTGGGTCCAGGGTTTGATCACACTGGTCTTTCAGCTCTCTGTAGTACCAGCTTTTCCGTTGATATCTGGTCGTTGGGATCGTAGACGCTGTCCTGAGAGTAAACACTGACTCTCCGTTTGGCGAAATGGCTTTTTTATCGCCCAGACTGTTCAACAAGGAACAGTGCGAGGAGGCAGAAGGAGAGGAAGACCGAAAGAGATGGGAGGACAACATCAGTGCATGGCTGGCCTCACACTCAACAACTGCCTAAGAGGGTCTGAGAAACGGGAGGAGTGGAGGAAGCCGGTTGCAGAGTGTTCTGTGGCGCTCCAAACGGTCTGCAAAGTCTCTGGGATAGGTGATAGGTGATTGAGCGATAACGTCTTTCGATGCTCTTCGTGGCACCTCTTCATCTTTACGTTCATCGGTTTCTTTGTTGTTGCTGCTGCTGCTGCTATTGCTGCTGCTGCTGCTGCTGCTGCTCTAATCAGGGGATGAGCAAATCCCGCACAGTGGCCGGCGGCCGGAACACAGCCCAGTTTGGTGTGCCGCTTAATTCGCTTCAGGACTGCTACACTGATGAGTGTGTTGGGTCAGTGGGGGGTTGGTTTGCAGCATCCTTGTGAAGAGATGAGGCTGACAATACTGAAAAATATTA
>JADBJO010018386.1:15000-35474 GCA_016801955.1 Conus betulinus | reverse complement strand
TTTTTTTTTTTCTATGTCTCTTGAGATCGCTTACAAAACCAATATTCCTAGTAATTTGATATTCTTAGGATTCCCATATCATGTTAAGTTGGTGCATCTGCGATATATGTGTATGCATAGTATTTCAGTGGCTTTTGTATTACTCCCCCACCATATGATTGCCATTTTTTCTTTATTCAGGAAAATAATACAGCGTTGTACCAAACGTTGCTAAAAATTTGAAGTGACTTTTCAAAAGGATAGTCTATCTCCACAATTCATAGTTGAGTGTTCATAATCTGCAAATTGTGCGTATTTTATATTCACGTCACGCCACTTTGGATTCTAATTTATTGTCTTATAAAACACAATATTTGCGCATTCACATTCTTGTTTAACACCAGGTGAGATGTGGTCACTACACATAACATAACATAACATACGTCAGAAAAGCTGGCGTTAAAAAACTCTCAAAATCAGTTCCAGTCATTCAATCCATACAGTAAGAAATTTATCCATCAGTAAGAAACTAAACAAAAGAAAGGTTCAGAAAGTTCATCATCAATGGTAATCTCATCAGCACGATACATACATATGAGAAATGGTGTCAATTTAGTCCTCAACCAAACGGAATCTAGAAGGAATTTCCGTGTGGCATTCCACATATAAATCAAATAAAATTCGGGAACGCCATAAACACAACGACAGTTCCATTGCTCACCTCCGGAGAAATGGAATGAATGAAGGAAGTAAGGAAAAAAGGGTGGGAGTGAACGTATATTGAATTGATGGGGGGGGGATGCATTCTGACGGGAACATGAAACGGAACCTGAAACGAGGCCTGCTCGGCAGTCGGGACTACCCAGGTAGGCCAGGACTGTTGTGTACCCGACAGTGTGTATTGGTATTGCCTAGAACCTTTAGCAGGGCGCTTTATAAATTTAAAATGTTCGCTTATAAATGTAGTAGTGGTAAGCAGCAGCCAGCAGCAGAAGCAGCAGTAGCTAGCAGAGCCAGTAGCAGCGCAGTAATTGGAGTAAGTAGTAGTAGTAGTAGTAGTAGGTTATAGTGGTAGTGGTAGCAGCCAGCAGCAGCAGCAGCAGCAGCAGGGTAGTTAGGTAGTAGTAGTAGTAGTAGTAGTAGTGGGGTAGTGGTAGTAGTAGTGTAGTAGTAGTAGTAGTAGTAGTAGTAGTAAGTAGTAGTAGGAAGAAGGAACGAAAGAAGAAAAAAGAAACACCGAAGGGCTGAGGAAGGACCGAGAAGAAGCCACACGTCTTCACCTGCTTTAGAGCAGTCCTGTACCACCCTTGGAAGGCCCAGCGCTGTGCTGACGATGGGGTACAGGCACGCGCATGACACTCCATTAAGATATCAGGTACATAAACTGCTCCGGAACAGAGGTAGATCAGACTACAGTATGAAACTCAATAACCTTATAATAGTATTCCCCATGAGTATATACCAGCCCGTTATTTCATGACTGCAGAGCCAACGGCAAGAGACAACACCACCCTCCAGCTGCCGAGCACACTCGACAGATCACAACCACCCCTGCCCACAGACAGATGAAGGGACACTGCCCACTCCAGGACACAGCCATGCTTTCCCCATACGATCTTATGTGCCCTCAAGAGGAGAATCCAACAAACTGTAGCCTTTCCCCACTGTCAACGGGACTTCCCGCTTTATAACCCATATTATAGTAGTAGTAGTAGTATGTAGTAGTAGTAGTAGTAGTAGTCTAGTAGTAGTCGTAGCAGCAGCAGCAGCAGCACACGATACACGACATTTTATTTGTTCCTCATAGAATACAAGGGAAAATTTGTTTGTGGTGCCATTATCAAAATTCACATATTACAAAAACAACATTATTAAAACAAACGATATCACACCGTAAAAAATATTCCACTCTTTCCACTGTGCTCAGTTATTCTTTTTCAATTCATTTATCCATCATGTGTCAGTCTGTATGTGCATGGCTAAATGATATTAAACACATGCACGCAACACACATCCGACCACCCCTCCCCCATCACCCCAGACACACACACATACACACAACACACACACACACACAACACACACACACACACACACACACACACACAACACACACACACACACACACACCACACAGACATACTAGACACCACTATTAGAGAATCACACCACACCCCCCGCCAAAAACAGTGTCACACACACACACACACAACACACACACCACACACACCACACACACACCACACACACACACACACACACACAGACGCGAACATAATCCCACCACAACCCACCATCCACATATACAATATTAACACAACAACCTCACCTAAAAACTACCCAACTGTAAAACAGAACGCTCCCAGATCAGCTCAAAGTTGAAGAAAACAAAACAACAGCACCATTCAAAAAGATCAATAATATTATTACAAAATGTATAATTAACTAAATAATAAAAACAACCTGCAGTGTTTAATACAAATCAAGAATAAAAGATTGCACTGCTAAGTAAGATGTTTGAAGGAGAGCCTCCGAGAGAGAGAGAGAGATGATGATGAGAGAGAGAGCGTGAGAGAGATGACGTGCGAGGGAGGATGAGATGGAGGAGAGATGAGGGAGAGGAGTCGATGAGAGGAGAGAGAGGAGAGAGGGGAGAGGAGACGAGTGGAGAGAGAGCGAGAGGAAGGAGAGATGAATAGGACGGTGTGCGCAAAATTTCGTGAAAACAGACTTGTATGAACACAAGATGAAATCATGTTAACTATAGAAGCATAACATTCCCTATTAAAACAAGTACGGAATAGTACGGAAGAGCACACAACATTTCAATGCCAATCAATATATCTTCACAAAATGTATGATTGTTTAGGCACAGTACAAAAGAATACAATCAAGTAAAAAATATTTGTGGTTAAAAGTGGCTGTGTATGGTTTGCTGTGTGTGTGTGTGGGGGAGGGGGGGGGGAGACGTCCTTCACAGGCAGTGTTCCATCAAATTCACAACACACACACACACACACACACACACACACACACACACTGAAAGCAGGACTTAAAATACTTAGTAGCGGGATGGGCGAGGATGGGAGGCCAACATATACCCATACGCACACGCATGCATGCAAACACATAACAACCTACCACCCCTACACACACACACACACCACACACACACACACACCACATATATATAAATATATAATATATATATATATATATATATTATAATATATATATATTTGTTTAAAAATAGTATGGTAAAAGGAAGTTTTTAAAATCAACAGATCTGTTTTCGAGTGCTGCCGGTGTTATATGGCCTAATGTCACTGTTTGCAACGTGCGGATTGGCTGCACGTGTTGTTCGGTTTTTCAGGTTGTTTACAGTCAGGGTGCGTTTGCTGACAACCATACTATTCTAACAGATGTGGCTCCCCAAGGGGTTGTGAGCACTTTTAAGAATTTTATTAGGCGTTTTAGTAGTATTCTTCATATATATAATAGAAATAGGGGGTGATATAAGTCTTCATATCTGCAGTGGTAGATGATTCTGCCTAACTGACAGTATGTGCTTGAGTGGTGGAATGGGGAATAAAATAAAATGGTTCTCAAAATGAACCCTTCAGCAAGCTTATAGTCTCCAAAGCTGGAGACCATCTCCAATGGGGAGAAAGCTCACTAACATATAAACTCCTGGTCAGATACCGGTATTTCGAAACCTGATTGTTTCTCCTCAGTGACCGCGGAAAGTGGCAAGTGGTAATTTGACTCCTCTGCCTTTTCGGTTTTAAGAAGAATGCTATACCAGAAAAAGGCTGGTGTGCAATACCATAGTATGTTTGTTGAGTTTTTTCAAAAAAACTAACTAAAAGGTGCCACCTAAGAAGCAAAAGAAAATCATGAAAGAGGTGTTGCAATGACTGCAAGAAATATTGAATTATAAACAAAGCTTGCTCTTATGTCTCAGATTATAGAAAATAGGGGGTGATAAGCTTCATATCTGCAGTGGTAGATGATTTCTGCCTAACTGACAGTATGTGCTTGAGTGGGTGAATGGGGAATAAATAAATGCTTCTCAAAATGAACCTTCAGCAAGCTTATAGTCTCCAAAGCGGGAGACCATCTCCAATGGGGAGAAGCTCACTCTCAGTGACCGGTGGGAGTGACCGCGGAAAGTGGGGACCGGAGAAAGTGGTATTTGACTCCTCTGCCTTTTCGGTTTTAAGAAGAATGCTATACCAGAAAAAGGCTGGTGTGCAATACCATAGTATGTTTGTTGAGTTTTCAAAAAAACTAACTAAAGGTGCCACCTAAGAAGCAAAAGAAAAATCATGAAAGAGCAAAAAAGCTACATTTTCTTGTGAAAAGTAGAAAAAATAAAAAAAGATAACCTCTTAAAGACACAAGTGCTGAAAGCCTACTGGTATCTGACCAGGAGTTTATATGTTAGTGAGCTTTCTCCCCATTGGAGATGGTCTCCCGCTTTGGAGAATATAAGCTTGCTGAAGATTTTCATTTTGAGAAAGCATTTATTTATTCCCATTCACCCACTCAAGCACATACTGTCAGTTAGCAGAATCATTCTACCATGCAGATATGAAGGCTATCAACCACCCCCGACTATTTCTATAATGCATTTATTGTGTTCATTTCGGCAAACGCTGACCAACGTCCTATCCAACAGACGTCTCTATGGCCGCCGCTGCAGTGTGTCATATTGTGGACAGTTACACTGGCATGATGGTAAAAAAACACGTAGAGTGGTTTTTGGCTCCCCACCCTGTGACGAACACTGTCTCATTATTATCAGTACAGGTTGATTCTCTATATCACACCGCTGGTTTCCTTTGCGACCATCAAATGGTAAATGCCATCTTCACCTGATAGAAGTTGAAAAGGAACTAGTCGGAATCCGTGATGAGGGGGATCGAGTGTTGATACCTTATAGGTCATGGTGAAAGGAAAACATATTGATACGCTGGAAGAAAGGGAGCAGGGTATTGAAATCAGCTAATGTGCGCCGGGTTGGAAAGCGATAGGTCTGAGCCAGATAAAGTTCCCAAGTATCGATCGTGCATTTTGCTGAAGAGGAAAAACTGGCCATCATGTTCGAAGTTTCGGGGGATCGACACCCTGACTGAGCTGGAAATCCTGCCAGAAAAAAAATGGTGGTTGAGTCACACCAGCTGTGGGATTCCATCCCGGTGACTGCAACAGACCTGGAAAAAAAAATCAGGGATGATGTGTCTTGTCCATGCACCACTTACCTGAAATTGTCGTCATTAGAAAACATAGAGGAAACATATTGGTGGCCAGGGCCAACAGTCTGGGTGAAGATTGTTGTCATTAGAAAAACATAGAAAACAAACATGTTGGTGGCAAGGGTCGACACAGTCGGGTGAAGCGCCAGCAGCTGTTCAGTTGTGTGTCACTCACCTCTGCAGAGCCAGTCGTTCAAAACACACACACACACACACACACACACAACACACACACACGCACGCACGCACGCGCTCCCCTCCCCCCCCCCCCACACGCACGCACGCACGCACGGACACACACACGGAACACACACACCACACACACACACACACACCCACACACACACACACACACGCACGCACACGCACAACACACCACACACACACACACACACACACACACACAGACGCGCTGCGCGCGCGCGCGCGCGCGCGTGAGCGCATAAGCAAACAACGCACACACGCATGCACGCACGCTGACAGGACATAGACATACAGAACAAGAACAGTGCAGATAACGCATGGTAGGTACCCAATGCCTGACCAGCGCGATGGGGGCTAATGCGAAGGTCAGATTTCCAAGTACTACACATGGGACCATCTTCTTAAATCCTCTCATCTTTGTCATTCATTCACGTGTCCATTGAGTGGTAAATCCCGCGGCAGGTGTGGTCTCAAATCATAGTGGATGTGATTGTACCGTATATGACCTAGTGCGGACGTTGTGACGGGGTCGTTGATTTCCATTTCAAAGCTATGCTGAATAAAGTGGTGCATTCCACTGGCGGAGCATTGGGACTGGTACATTCCAGCTACTGCCATTCCCGTATCGCCAGCTTCCTTCTGAGAGCACAAGCTTTCACCCGTTTGAGTTGGAACGACATTCACAGACGAATGTCTGTACCCACATTTAACAGACATTACGAAACAAAGAGCGTGTCTTTCGACCTCTTTGGTCTTCCTCAGACGAACGATCTTCAAGACACTGAAAAGGAGGACAGTCAGTTTATCTCCACTAATTGGGGCGTTAGAATGGATGTGGAATGGGAAAGGAGGCTGCTGGGAGGGGAAGCAATTCGGGTCAAAAAAAAAAAAAAAAGTTAATAATGGACCATCACATCACATCAACAACAAAAACCAACATCAACAACAACAGTGACAATAACGATAACAACAACAACAACAACAGCAACAACAACAACAACAACAACAAAAATAGCAAATAACCATAATGGTAACGACGACGACGATGACGCTAACGCTGACGACGACGACGACGACGACGATGATGATGATGATGATGATGATGAGATGATGATGATGATGATGATGATCGACGACGACGACGACGACGATGACGATGATGATGATGATGATGATGATGAACAAGATGATGATAGGCTAGAGGCAGAGGAGAGAGGCAAATGAAGTGGGCTATAGATCATGGAAATGGAGATGAAGATAGAACCTGAAACTGAAGCTTATCGTCTTGTCTGTATCAAGCCTGCATTTGTGGACGCAAAGCACACAATAACACAAGCTGTGAGACGGACACACTGACTGACAAACACCTACATATGAGACAGCTCGCAACAGGAACGAAGGTGTGCGTTCATTTAGTGGTAGGATCAAGACTCCAGTGGCAAATGTACACAAGCTCATGTAAGTATTAAGGTATAATAATAGGCATCGTAAATATCGGTCGTTTTCTATTTTCTTCTCCAATAACATGACCACTATGTCTTACTCATTTCCTGAAGATGGATGGCGCTGTTGCATTTCTGCATTTTGTGTTTGAGGGCATAGTGGAGACCTTGATCTGAGATGGTGTAGTTTCAGACGGAGGGGTCATGTCACCACACGATAGCGAAGAGGAAGAGCCCAAAGTGGGTCGTCTGCTGACCCAGTCCACCAGGAGGAGGGGGACCTCAGGGTGTTTCACAGCCAGTCCTCCTGTCCTGGAACTCTGACGTGCGTCGTGGACCTGAATGATCAGAGACAGGAAGTTGTCCTGGGAACACGTTCTGCTGCAAGAACTGGATCTGCATCACGTGACCTTCAGAGGTGGGAGACGTTGAACCAGCAGACTGCACTGGACATAGTGCATATTGTGGTACACCGCTGGTTCTGTGAAGGTCCGTTGATGCTGAGAATACACAACGGTCAGCTCCTGCACTTCTGCCTGCAGCGTTGCGTTCACCTGTTTGCACTGTGCTAAACTGACTGGCTGACAGTCTCAGATAGCTGTCCTTATACGCGGTCAAGTCCTTCAACGCGACGATCAAGCACTTGTGGCACATTCAAAAATGTGTTATTTGGTTCTGGTACTTGCAAAAAACGTGTGTTTACATCCAAAACACACACAAACAACAGACCAGAATACATTATACTACGTTGTGTTCACTTCGCAAATGCCTGCCTGGAGGGGGGGGGGGGGGGGGGTGGGGGGGGTATTTTCAAAGTAATGTCATGTAGTTCAGTGCCCTTACCCTGGATATTTCAGGTCATTCTTTTGAATGATGATCCCGGTTAGGTGCGACCACGTGACTCTCATATAACAAAAAACAAGCAAAACACATCATGCAGCATTTCAAACACATTCAACCCAAAAAGCGATTTTAATCAAGAGACATGTTTTCTACCTGTTGGAGGTTTCACTAGATGAACAGCACATAGCAGTCAAACTAAACTAATATGTGGGAAAAAAAAGAAAAGGGAAAAAAAAAGAAAACGAAGAGGGAAGTGAAGGAGTAAGGGAGCCATACACACAAAACGTATTATAACATATACATTTATTAAAGAGTAAAACGACGGAATTTCTTTTTTTTTTTTTTTTTTTTTTTTTTAAGTAAGATCAGACACCATAAGAAATCGATTTTAAACGAAGAAAGCTGGCGACTGGAACTGAATCAGAATTTGTCATATGAAAAAACTGACTTTCATACTCGTAAATATTGTGTCATTTAGATCAAAATACCGAAAAAAGGGTTATGTTTGTAAATGTGGGGTGAACTTGTTTAGCCACATCAAACAAAGGTGGAATTACAATAAAAGGAACCAAGGGGTGTTAGAATTTGATGTTGTAACCATTTGTGTTTTGAAATAATTGCTTTTTCGTAATAACTTTAAATTGTGCGTCTCAATTCTATAAGGTGAAATTGACTATATCCCAAAACAGGGCGTCTTTGGTAAATATCAGGTGACTGGTGGCTCTGTCGACTTGGGACCAAGGAGAAGGCAGAGTAGAGCGGACGGATCCCAAGGTAAGAGCACTTTCCCTGCAACAAGCCTTTTTAAAGGTTCAATGTAGTGCAGTGGAAACGCTGAAGGCATCGGGCAGAAAAAAAAAAAAAAGGAAAAAAAAACAGAAAAAAAAAAAAAAAACCAGCTGCACAGGGTTTTGTTTTTTGTGTTTTTTTTTCGCAAAAACCAACCAGATCGATGCAAATCTGCATCCAGGGAGACCCGGTAACAGAACAACCACTGTTTCTTCGTCAGAGGATGTTAGAGTTACCGCAGAGACAGACAGACAGGATCCAAAGGAGGTATTCTAACCTTCGTCGGGTTTTATGGCATTCCAACGCCGCTGGTGGCCCAGTCAACAGATGAAGATCTTACACTTTATCACAATCAAGATTGTCTCCTCCAAGGGAAGAACCACCACCTCATCACAAGCAAACTGCTACAGCTCTCCAAAAACGCAAGCTGAACCTCCATACCCCCAGCTATCAAAAGAGGAACAACCCATCGTTGGTGACTTCAACGGTCACTACCTGCGTGGGGAGACGACCCACTTATTACCAGAGGGGGCTAGGAGGTCCAGGACTGGATGATGGACAACCACCTAGAGCTGGTCAACAAACCTGAAGACAGACCATCATACTACTCCCTAGCCTGGAGGACAACCATTCACTCCAGACCTGTGCCCCAGCTACAGAGGGTCATTCAGAAGCGCGGAACCACAAGAGTTGTCAAACAACCAAACTAGGTGGAAGTGAATCATCTGCCCATCACCCGACGTGTTGCTGACACAACAACCTCTACAGAATACATCAGGAAAGGGGGGAAAGTTGGAACTTCAAAAAAAAAAGGTTGGAAAAAATTCCAGCTCCTTGCAGAAGACCTTTACAGCATCACCCTCACAGGAGACCATAAACAGAAATGTAAAGCTGATGACAGCAGCCATTTCTTAAGGTGTCAAAGGGGTCCATTCCATGTGGCCCCAGAGAGGACTACAAGCTATACGGGTCCCAAAACCCTGGCCAGCCTTCACCTACAGTTATCAAAAGCCAGAGAAACAATGGAGCACAAATCCCTGTGCACAAACAACAGACAGGCACACTGCATTGAAAAGAAATAATTCAACAGCACCAATACACAAAGAAAATCCAACGTGCTGTCATGAAACAACTTCAGCACTCAGCCTGGAAAACAGCACCTGGAAGCTCTGGAAACTGACCAAGGCATTGAACGATGATGTCACAAGTACCCCACCAGAGCCACCGTACTGGGTAGAGGATTGATTGGTGTTTCCATGCGGGGAACAAATAGAGCTGCAAGCCTCCTTGCAAGTTGTCTTTGAGGAGTAAGAGGAAAGAAATGGTGGAGTAGGGTACCCACCCAACGAAGAAGAAAAACGAAGGTAAAACAGCAACTTCAAGGAGAAAACACACGGCAGCAATCAAACTTCACTGCACCTCTGCATCACGATTCCACTATGGCAGACCTCAGCCATGCTTATCAGACAACTCAAAAGGCAAGAACTCTCCATGCAAAAGATGGTAGTCTGCAATGAAAGCTATCAAGCACCTTGGGGCTCTGCCCAAGAAGAAAACCACGTAGAAAGAACCACTTGAGCTCTTCAGCCTGGTTCATGGCCTTCCATGTCATATTTCTTTCCCCATGGTGGCTTGGAAGGAAGCTGTCATCATCCCAGGAGGTCCTCAAGAAAGTAAAACTTATCCGAAAAGGAAATCCCCCCGTTACGAGGCCAAATTAGCTCGTGCTCATCTGCGTTTGGCAAGACTTTTTTCGTAGGTGGCGGAGCTGAACATGGAATCAACACACGACTAAGGTTGGCATTCAGAAACCACCAACAACTGTTCAACCAAAGAACAGGCAGCCCGTTTCAGGGAAAAAAACAGGGAAAAAAAAAAAAAACAAAAAAAAAAACAAAAAAAGAAAAAAAAAAAAGGAATGCCGAAGACCCAGCTTCATTCACCTGGCACCGTCCAGGTGCCATAGAAAATGCCTTTTTCAGGAGAAAAAGAATGCCATCGCGCAAACCTCTATTTGATCTCTTGACCTGTCCAAAAGCTTTTGACACGGTATGGACATGGGATGGAAAGAAGCCTTCCTCCCCTGAAACTACTGAGAAGTGAGGAATGCTGGATGCATGGTCAGCTGGATCAAGAGGCTTTCCCTGTTGTCCACAAATCCGCAACAGTGTAAAGCTCGACGGCAACCTGAGCAGCAGAGTAAAGAAAAAGATCAGCGAGGGGTCCAGCCAGCCGGAGGTTAGGGTGCAAATCGGCTCCCACTATCTTTTGTTGCTTCATAAACGACATCATTCCAAGCCCCCCTCCTCCTCCAGACCCACATTCAGAGGCCCTGCATGTTGACGGACTTTACAATGTGTAACGCTTTTCAGGGTTCATTGCAACTGCAACAATTAGGATGCAAGATGCCCTCAACAACACTTCCAATGGGGCGATAAGACGTGGTGTGTCACCATCAATGCAGCCATCCTCAAAACGACAGTGGCACACTTGGGCTTTCTAATCTCCTCTCCAACACCCAAGAGAAAGTCAGTCTGACTGTCAACAAACCAAACAGAGTTCCCACAGTGACGAACACCTTCCACTACCTTACCGGGACCTCAAAATGGACGATATGATCAACATGAAGTTCCCCACCATCAAAGAGATGAGGGATGATGAGAGAAGATAGCCACTAAAGACACTATCCCATCATAAAAAACAAACTGGCCGTGGCAATAAATGGGGGTGATGACCAGCGGACGAGACAGCATTCCCCGTCCGGAGAGGGTTGTACACAGTGCATCATCCCGACCGAAGTGATGGAGAGTAAAGTACGGATCAGCAGCATGGGCCACAGGAGCTGCCAAGAGCAACACCAGCAGACAGAACTGGCCAAAGTTCAAAATGCTGGTTGCAGCTCCATCACTGGAGTTAAAAACAACACCTCATCAACGCCCTCGAACCCACAACAGGACTCCCCTCACTTGACATGCAGGCGAGAAGAGAGGTGTCCCTCAACCCAGCATGAAAAGCTGCAAAGATGCCCTCTCACGCAGCCACCAACTCATGCAGGAGGCCACACACACACCCACACACACACACACACCCCACACACACACACCACACACCACTACACACACAACACACCACACAACAAACGGACTCGCCTGCCCTTCTGAAACCCCCCCTTTCTGAACAGACCCGCCGCGTCAATCATCAGGCAACGGAAGATGAGGGCCCACAGTGGACACCCTACCAAGCCACTCTGAAGAACGGAGAGATGCTCCAGATTGCAGATGAGTTTGAACACCCACAGACTATGGGTACCCTCCGCAACGGGACATTACGGGAGTGACCGAGGAAAGAGGGAAAAAGTATATCACACCCGGAGCACAAAGCATATATATCATAAGCGCTCGGGGCCAGCATCCACTCCGGCACACGCAAGTCTCTCCAAACAACAGAAGGCGCATACAAGAACTCGTCTGTCCCTCTCCTGCTGCGGGGAATAATTACCTAAACGAAACATACTTGTTCAAATCTTTTAAATTTATTGTTACTCCACTCAGTGGAGTTGGGTACAAACCTTCCACAGATCAATATTGGGACCAAATGCATCTTATATACATAGTAATTTCACTACCACACAAACTTTTGTTTTGGTTTTTTTAAAGCAGATTTCTCTCTTCATGGAGTAACAATTAATACATTTGTTCCAAAGAAGAATTAAAGATGGACTAGTATCTGAATTTCCAAACACAGGGGTTACAAACAATATTCTTGTGGGGAAGTAAAAGACAAATTTAAATTCTTCTCACGACGCGGTATCGTCCCGTCTTCTCGCGATTAGGTGCCTACCACAGCACTCCTCCGGTGGCCCAAATACTTGTACGCAACTGCATAGTGGTTGTAAATTCTAGTGCTTGCCACAGCACCGGGAAGGGTCTGAAACAGAATGAAGTCAAAGTCGTGTAAACAATGTATCTCAAAATCGAATTTAATGAATAAACTTCTTTTTCCCTTTTTCTCACTTCCTTAAGCTCTTTTCTTCTCACAATCGTATATACCTCACTGGGAATGGTAGGATTACAGGTGAATCTTGTTTCAGCAGTTCCAAACAACCTTGTCTAGTCAGGGTCCCCAAGCACTCCGCCTTATCTTATTTTGTTTCCTGCCTGAGCTTCTTCCTATTCAGTGAGGTAATTACTCATCAACCTTCTACGCTATAATCAGCCTTGGTTACTTGAGAAGATGTGGACAACGATCCGTTCCCATTCAACCATATTCACCCCGTCTTATAGCCACAGCAGCGACAACGGATCACACTGGGTCAGGCCCGTTAACTTATCTTTCGTTTACCTTTCCTTTTTCCCTAACCTAGGGGAAATGCTTAGAATATAAAATCATGGAGTTGGTAAGCGGACGATACAGAAAATCAAGTCGCCATGTGAGGGGCTAAATCTACTAGACAGACCCAGGACAGAAGGAGGGACCAACCTGACGACATACTCAGGTCCCTGGACGCTTAGATTGCGGCTTCGGAATATTGCAACGCCTCCCGCTTTTCTTGCTCGTGTGGGCACACATTTGCACCGATGGATTCCTTTCCGCACGATTTGCAGCTGTTAAAAAAAGGGGGAAATGATTGAATGGGAAATCCTCATTTCTGATGCCCTGATTTGGACAAACCCTGTAGGCAAGGTTCTCTGCCTTGCTGGACGCCGAAGATCAACCCAAACTACAGGGCTGATGCCGACAACTCCACTGGTCTAAGAGACTAGAGAAAAGTGCCAGCAGGACTCACTAGGCCGCAGGAAGGAACACCTGCCGTAGACACATCGTTTCGGACAGACCTTGTTAAAACTGCTATCCAGGGAATTTAAGTCGTGTTTGCGGTGTCACAAACCACAATTGTTAAATGTAATGACATATCTCATATCACATGATAATTTAAAAGACACCTCATAAAGTGTAGTCGAGATATAAGGTAGATTCGGTAGAAAAGAGAAGGGACTAGTGGAACCCAAGAAAACCAAGTATAAATTTTGTTAACGACTAGCTACCGTTGCATTGGCATACCAGTTATTGTGTAAATGCAGTTAACATATTCTATTGTAAAGAATGTGTGAAGAGATTAGTATAGAAAGGAGGGACAGGGGGGCAAGGACACAAATAAGTGGAGCGAGGGGGATAAGGAAAAGGAGTAGGGGAGAAAATATGAAGGCGGGGGGGGGAGGGGGTCGGGGGGAAACAAAGTAGGAGGAGGTCGGAGCGGTGAGGGGGCTGCGCAGAGAGATAGACGAGGGGATAGGCTTTTTTCTTAAAAAAAAACTAACGGATGTGGGTATGGAAAATAGAGAGGGAATAGGAACTGTGGAGGAGGGGCGGGGAGATAAGAGGAAGAGAGAGACGACGTAGAGGGATCGAGGCCCGGAGAGGAGGCCCGTGAGACCTGGAGAGGGGGAGAGGGAAGGGGGGTGGAGGGGAAAAGGGAGAAGGAGAGGAGTGGAGAACGAGGACGAGGAAAAGCGAGGAGAAGGGGGGACGGAAGGGGGGGGAAAAGGGAAAGAGGGCCCTGAGGATAAACGTAGAGGGAGGAGGAACAAGAATAGAGGTGGGATGGATGGTGAGGAGAGAGGATGGAGAGGAGGGAGGAGGAGGAGGAAGAGGGTATTGACGGATAAAGAGGGGCCGAGGAGAGAGATGAGGAGATGGAGAGGAGAGAGGAGAGAGCTGTAGAGACAGTGATAGAGAACGAGAGAGCGGGGGGGTATCGGTTAGAGGGGGGGTAGAGATGTGGAAGGAGACAGACAGATGGAGAGAGGAGGAGGAAGGAGGAGGCGAGAGGGGGGGGGGGGCGAGGGGGGTGGGGACCAGTGGGGCGAATAAGAAGGTGGATATAATTTAATCATTAAGAATAAGATATAAGGGAAGTGGAAGTCTAGAAACTGAAGGACTGCGGGTTTAACTAAGAAAAAATCTGTCACCGGCCCGCCAATTTTAAAATCTCTAGGCATAAACAACACTCAGTTGAAATGGCAATCTTAAAAATCCAAGAACAATAAACCGTGTAAAGACATCATGAAAAATAAAGAAAATGGGTTAGTAAGATTCGTATATGTCTTAACCACAACATCCTTCAATGTAAATTCATAATCATGTCACTACTAAAGGATACCATTTTTTTTTTTTTTTTTTTCAAAACGTTCTTATCAAAACAATACCCACACCAAAACACCCAACATCGAAGATATTGGTCAGGCCAACGGTGTAGTAGTTAAATTATACAGAATTTATACTTTGTTTCTTGGTTCACTATGTCGACAAGTATATATCTAATTTCAGGCCACAATGTTATTGAGTTGTATTTTTATCACTGTGATAAGGCAAAATAGCAATGACATTTTACCAATGGTGGTGTGTCCCAGGTTTTACTAGTGTTGTGCATACCCTCCCTCACCTGTCAATGATCTATTTCCGCACTGAATTTTAGCGCTTTTCATTCTCTCTCTTATCGCTCTATATCTCTCTATGGCTCTCTTCCTCTCTTCTCTCTATCTCTCTCTTCTCTCTCATGTTTTCCCCTCCCCTCTCTATTGATCTCTCTTTCTTTACACAAATTACTTGTTTTACACTATTAACCACAACCCCACCAACACGTTTTCTCCATTTGTTTCTCCCCCCCCCCCACCTCCCACCGTAGGTATTCCCCTCCCCCCTCCCCCCCACCATATCGTCTGTGTACTTCACATACTGGTAACACTTCGCTACCAGTAAGTGTCTGATAGTTCAGCAGACGACTGTGCTTACATGCTTCCTCTTTGATTTTTATTTCAATTCGACGGCCCCCCCCCCCCCCCCCCCCACCCCACCCCACCCCAAAACAACCCCCCCCACCCCCCACACACACCCCCCCCCCCACCACCACAACCACCCCCCACCCCGTATACCAACTACCCCCCAAACCACCCACCCCCCCCCCAACCCACCACCCCTCCCCACCCCCCCCCCCACCCCACCCCCCCCAAAACCCAACCCCGCACCCACACCCACCCCCCCCACCCACACACCACAGCACCCCCCCCCCCCCCCCCCCTACCCCCCCCACAACTAACCCCCCCACCCCCCACCACCCAACCACCGCCCCCCCCCCCAACACCCCCACAACCCACCCACACCCCCCCCCCACACCACCCCCCCCCCCCACCCCAAACCCCCCCCCCCCACACACCACCCCCCCCACACCCCACACACCCCACCCCCACCCCCAACCCCCCAACACCCCCCCCACCCCCCCCCCCCCACAAACCACTATCCCCAACCCCCCCCCCCCCCACCCCCACCCCCAACCCACCACCCCCCCCCCAAACAAAACCCCCCCCCACAACCCCCACCCACTACCCCCCACCAAACCCCCCCCCCCCAAACACCACCAAACCCCCCCCCCCCCCACCCCAAACCCCCCCCCACAACCCCCCCCCCCCACACCCCCCCCAACCCACCAACCCCAACCCACCCACCAAAATCCCCACCCCTTACCCGCCCCCACCACCCCCCACAACCCCACCCCACCACACCCCCCACCCCCAACACAAACCAAACCCCCCCACCCCCCCCCCCCCCCACCCAAAACCCACCACCCCCAACCCCCAACCCCCCCACCCAAACAACACCCAACCCCAACCCCCAACCACACCCACCCCCCCCACCCCCCCCCACCCCACCCAACCTCAACCACCACACCAACCCCCCACCCCAAAAACCCACCCCCACAAACCCCCCCCCCCCCAACCCACCCCACCCCAACAACCCCCCCCAACCCCCCACCACCCCCGCCACCCCCCCACCCCCACCCCACCCACCCCCCCCCCCACCCCCCCCCCACCAACCCCCCCCACAACAACCCCCCCCCCCCCCACCACCCCCCCCAACCAACCCAAAACCCCACCACACCCACCCCCCCCCCACACCAAACCCCCAAACCCCCACCCCCCCCCATTTACCCCCACCCCCCACCAAACCCACCCCCCCCCCCCCAAAACCCCCTACCCCACCCCACCCCCACCCCCCCCCCACACAAAACCATACCCACCAAAACCACCCACCCCCCCCCAACCCACCCCAACCCAACCCCCCCCCCAAACCCAAACCCAACCACCCCAAAAACCCACCCCATTACCCCCCAACAACCCCACCAACCCCCCCCCCAACACCCCTGATTTTACCCCCAACAACCCAACCCTAAACCCACCACCCACCCCCCCCCCCACCCCCCACCCCACCACCCAACCCACACGGGGGGCCCCCCCAACACACCCCACCCCCCACAAACCCCACCCCCACCCCACCCCCACCACCCACCCCCACCCACCCCCCAACCCCCCACCCCCCCACACCCCCCCACCCCCAACACTCAACCACCACCACCAAACCCCACCACCCCCCCCCCACCCCCCCACCCCCCCCACCCACCCCAACCCACCCCACCCAAACCCCACCCCACCCCCACAAACCCCACCCACCCCCCCCCACACCCACGACCCCCCCCCCCCCCAAACCCCCCCCCCCCCCCAACCACACCACCCCCCCCCCACCCACCCCACACCCCCCAACCACCACACCCACCCCACCCCCACCCCCACACCCCACCCCCCACCCCCCCCCACACCCCTCAACCCCCCCCATAACCCAAACCCCAACCCCAAAAAAAACCATCCCACACCACCCCCCACCAACCACCCACCCCCCACACCACCACCCAACCACCCCCAACCACAAACAACCCCCCCCCCCCCAACCCCCACCCCACCCCCCCACACCACCCCCCCCCCCCCACCCACCCCCCCCCCCAACCCCACCCAACCCCCACCCAACCCCCCACCCCCAACCCCCCCACCCAACCCCCCCCCACCCCCCAACATCCCCCACACCCCCCCACCCCCCCCCCAAACCCCCCCCCCCACCAAAACCAACCCCACCCCCCACCCACCCCCAACCCACAACCTAGTGACCCCCCCCCACCCCACCCCCCCCCCCACAACCCACCCCCCACCCAAAAAACACACCCACCAACCAGCCCCACCCCCACCAAAAAACCAACAAACACACCAACCCCCCACCACCCCCCCACCCAACCCCAACCCCCCCAAACCACCCACCCCCCCCCCACCCCCCCCCCCCACCTACCCCCCCCCCCCCAACCCACCCCCACATCCCCCACACACCACCCCCCCCCCCCAACCCGCCCCACCCCCCTACCCCCCCCCACCCCCACAACCCCCCCATCACCCAACCAACAAACCCCAACCCACCCCCGCCCACAAAGACCCCCCCATCAACACACCCCCCCCCACACCTCAAACCCAACCCACCCCCCAAACCCCAAAACACCCCCCACCACCCCCAACACCCACCCCCCGCCCCCGACCCCACCCCCCCTCCCCACTACCACTTTCTACCCCCCCCCCCACCCCCCCCCACCCCAACCACGACCCCACACCCCCACAACAACCCACCCACCACCACCCACACCCCACCCCACCCCACCCAAACCACCCAACACCCCCACCACACCCATCGCCCCCCAACCCCCCACCCCACACAACCCCCCCCACCCCACCCACCACCCCCACCCATACCCCCCGCCCACAACCACCCACCACCACAAACCAAACAACCCCAAACACCACCGCCACCCACACCCCCCAACCCCCCACAACCCCCCCCCCCCCACCCACAAATCAAGCACTTTCCATAGTTCATTAACAGAATTTATACTTTGGTTTCTTGGTTCACTATGTCGACAGTTATCTATCTAATTCCAGTTGGTTTTCTTTGGAATCGAGACATATTGGTTGTGGACATTACAATAGGACTGAGAATGTGTGTGTTGGAAAGGTGTATTATGAAGTAGCCCTTGTGTATGCTGCAAAGCGGAGAGGAGTGTAACTTGGTGGTATAAACGAAGTGAGATGGTGATAGATGTAATTCGTTTATAGAGCTAATAGGCTCTGGGGTGCGTAAAGGAAATCTTGGGAAGGGGCGAACTAAGGGGCTCCATTAGTGATATATGTAGTTATGCGTATCTGCGGTTGGAGGATAACAGCCATGTCAAGTGCAGGTGAGGGCGCATTCCCACCTTCCTGTGACCCGGTACACCAGGCAGTGCAGGGCCGTGTTAGTCGGGGCATTCGTGGCAGGTGCCTGCGGTTACCCCACCCGCACTCCCCATCCTGCTGTGCCCGACTGTTGTCCCAGTCTTCCCCTTTTCCAAGGCTATATCCCTTTCCCTTTCTCCCCATCCCGTCGGGTCTTCACAGTCTGGCCATTAGCGTCTCCATTGCTGCTGGCGCCGTTGCTGCTGTCGCCGTTGCTGCAGGCGTCGTTGTTGCTGGCGCCATTGCTGCTGGCGCCGTGCTGCTGCTGGTGCCGTTGCTGGTGCCACTGTTGCTGCTGGCACCATTGCTGGTGTCGCTGTTGCTGCTGGCGCTGTTTGCTGTGTCGCCGTGGCTGTTCATTGCCGTTGTTGGTAGCGTAGTTGCTGTTGTCGCCGCCGCTGTTGATCCCCCGTATCGCCGACACCTCTCTCCGTGATCGCTGCCATTGAGGTGTGTCGTTCGTCGCCGTCGTGGGTGTGAATTGTCACAGTGGTTAGTGGCAGTCGCCGCTGTCGCCGTTGTGTTGGCAGAGACTGCGAATGCCACTGATGGTGTGGAGGCTCCGAGTGTCACCATCACCTGTCATCCGCGTCTTCGGCAGGCAGATTCGTCTGGACACCGTCGCAGTCGCCGTCGTGAAACTATCAACATCGTCGTCGTGTGGCCTTTTTTTTTTTTTTTTTTTTTTTTTTTTTTTGGCGATATAACACCTGAAGACATTGGGTTTGGGTTGTGCGTACAGGAAGGATGCATGCTGAATAAAAAAAAAGGGTGACTGAAGGGATGAACGTGCACAGTGGGGTATGTGCAAAATGAATATTGTAATATGAAGTTAGTATAGTTTGGGTGTTGTTGTTGCTTTTGGGGTGGTGGTGAAAAGTTGTGGTCATGAAAAGGGTTGACTTATATTATGCTATGTGTAACATACTGATGGCCTAAGGAACTCTGCACACTGTAGTTGGATAAGGGGTTAAAATAATTCATTGTGGCTGCGTTGGCCGTAGGAACTGTGTGTTTGTAGGCTGGGGTCTGTATTCATAGGAGATTCCGCTCATTGATTGTTTTTTTTTGTGAATAAAATGTTGTGTGTATTGTTGTCAGTTCTTGTGTGGCGTGTTCTCATTTTAGTGGGTTAGTTGAGTGTGTGTGTGTGTGTGTGGGGGGGGGGGGGGGGGAGTGTCAGTGTGTGGGTGTGTGTGGGGTAATGGGGGGGGGGGGGGGGGTAATGTCCGGCTTAGCGACCCGTGACATCTAGCAAGGGATGTGTATTCAAGTTTGAGTGCACGGAAGAGAGTAAAGATCAGTACAGAGAAGACAAGTCCCCCAAGTGGAATGATAAAGTGTAACGTGTGCACATACGTTCGCTCGCTCCTACCAACACACATATATACCATGTGTGCATGTGCACGTCCACACCCACACATGTAAACATATGGACGCATACACAAGCACGCACAAATGCACACACACACACGCACATCCGTCCATGCCCACAAACGTAGACACACACGTTCACACAGATGTCTACACACACACACACACACACACACACACACACACACACACACAGAGACAGAGAGAGAGAGGAGAGAGAGAGAGAGAGAGGAGAGAGAGAGAGAGAGAGAGAGAGAGAGAGAGAGAGAGAGAGAGAGAAGAACACACACACACACACACACACACACACACACACACACACACACACACACACACACACACACACACACACACGTACGCATGCGCGCGCGTACACACACACACACACACACACACACACACACACACACACACATGCGCGCGCGCACGCACGCACGCACACACAC
>JADBJO010018386.1:0-10000 GCA_016801955.1 Conus betulinus | reverse complement strand
CACTGCGACGGTTTCCCTACCACGGCCTAGGCATGTTTTGCTGGTTTATCTGCGTGCTCCACGTGCTTGTGAAGCATGCCGAAACTGATTCTATCACAGCCACACCATGGTTTTAGTAAAGCAAGATTTTAGCATGCCACACATGCAGATGTCAGTTATAAACAATAAAATGCTTCCTACCTGACCTTGTTCTTTCGCCCGTTCGAATCATTTGAAACTGATGTCACATATACACACACCAATGCAAAATGTTTTCTCATTTACATCTTCATGGTGAGCCTACTCACGATTGGAGAGAGAGAGAGAGAGAGAGAGAGAGAGGAGAGAGAGAGAGAATGCGCGCGCGCACACACAGACACACACACACACACACACACACACACACACACACACACACACACACACACACACACACACACACACACACACACATTGACAGAAACTGCACACCAACAACAGCGGTCGATGGTGACTCACAAACTGACGTCGACACACTTCCATTAGCATCGAAGCATACATCAGACATGTCAATACATTCAAGTGCCGGGTTGGATTTGCTAGCTATGACTGGTGAGATTTGTGTAGAGAATGGTCTAGGCTTTTTCACGGGGGTCGATACCAACGGTGAAAATGATGACACACACACTTTCACCTGTGTGCAAGCAAAGATCAGACTGATCTGAACATTCTTGAGTGGATTGTTTGATGGGTCAGCTCGTGTTTGTTTTCTGACGACCAAGAAGGCCGGCTGATTGAAAGAATCGACACGATGTACACTGACTCAAAGAAAGATCTGGATCGAAAGTTGTCCAGATTTCTGACATTCTCTCTATGTCACGAGCCGCATTTTCTTTTGTAGTATAACATTGAGAATGTGCTGACATCTGTCTCGTTTTTTTTTTTTTTTTTTTCAGTTTATGGTAGCATTTTATGTAGATACTCTTGGACTCTTTGCCTTCTTCATCACCAGAAATATCTAGGCTGAAATACTGCAACAAATCATTGGAGAAGTTGACACAAAGTCTAGCGTTTAATCCTTTATCTTGTACCTTTCTGAGCACACGATTGCCGCACACATGGCACAACAAATCTGCACGTCTTTTGTGTTCACTGAAGTTGTGTTCAAACGCCTCCGCCCTTGTTGGCACTACAAACACGCACGCGTACTCACGTACAAAAGATCGACACACACACACACACACACACACACACACACTTGTACACACACACACACACACACACACACACACACACACGTAGTACACACACACACACACACACACACACACACGCACGCACCTACAGGCTTTCTACGCCAACATGGTGGATTGCTTCAATGTACACGTTTAGCTCTCATGGAAAAATCCAGTAAATTTGTACGACTTTCAAAATGGTAAAAACAAGAGCAGCCACAAAGAATGAAAAGAAAAAAATGCTCAACAAAAAAGTAAGCTCGATTCTTGTGAATGTTTTCGGCTTGAATCTCAGTTTCAATCTACGACTCAGAACGAGCAGGATCTAGCCAAACGAACAGCCACAGCACATCAGATCCGGCAACGGCGTGTGAAAACCCTGATAGATGTGTCAGACTATCGAAACGTCGGACTACCGGGCCCAGCCCATTTAGACTGGCCAGTGTATATGGGCTGGGCCTCTGGAGTTACAGCAAAAAAGATGATTAGTGTTGTCAACAAAATCAAACAGCAATCTCCGAAAACAAAAGTCGTGGTAAGCAAAGCAACGCCAGTCAAAGATCAGATTCTGGAGGGGAGACGACAACTATTCAACGCTTTACTGTTTTCCGAATTTCCTCGTCATCAGGCATCTCTTCTCTCTCATGAGAACCTTGATTTACTCAACAACCGGCTCATGAGGGATGCCATCCACCCGGCTGACAGAGGTACCAGTATCCTCGCCGGAAATCTGGAGCGGCATGTCCATCGTCTCTTTTGGCAGAGACAGCGCCAGAGACGTCGCCAGAATCAGACACGCGGGAGAGGCGCCTGTAACCACGAGCCATTCCCCCCACCTCCAGCTGGTCATGTCGGAGCTCCCGGTCCGTGGCTTTTCCATCCTCGTGCAGGGGACACATGGGACTCTTTCAGCTGGCAGTTCGTTCCTTGGTGACTCGTCAACTTCACCTTGCCATTTGATTCTGTTAACTATGTCTTATGACAACTTCCAATGATAATTTATTTATTAATATTTCAATGGAACTGTCGGGTCAATATCAACAGATCTCTTACACTTTGAAAATCATATATATCAACATAATTATTCAGTGCTAGCATTACAATCATGAAATGTAGATGCTCATAAGCTACCGAAAATACGCAATGTTTTTATTATCAACCTTTGTATAACTATAGGTATAATTGTAAAAAGATCCAAACTGCTATTTATGTGAGAAGGGATCTAAATTATTGTCCTGTGAACCCTCCTACCCCTACTAATGCTGAAGTTTTCGCAACTGGTGTTACTGTAAAACTTAACAAGCAGACAAATTTGAACATCATTTCTGCTTACTATCCCAGTGGCCCAAAGGCAGATAATACAGACTGGTTAAAAAACCTTCCTTTGTCAAAAAACAAATGGGTAATATTGGGTGATTTCAATGCGCATGCTCCATTTTGGGAATATGATTGCACCACTATAACTTGCAACCGTTTAAACTACCGTTTAGTTGAAAATATTGTTGACTCCAAAATATGTTGACTCCAAATTTTTATTAAACGACGGTAGTATTACAAGGCTGCCAGACATTTCCACTCATAAACCTACTTCTATTGATTTATCTTTAATTTCTCCAGAGTTCGCAGTAAACTCAGTATGGTCAACAGAGGATGATACTTTGGGCAGCGATCATTTCCCAATTACCATACAGTTAAAGGAGCATATTGAAAATGAAGAAGATGGAAATGAAGATAGTATCCCAAAGTTTTCATATAAAAATACAAATTGGTCTCTGTATGAATCGATCTTGTCCAACACACATTTCCGTAGCATTGAAAATGAAGGTATAGATGCATATTATACAGGGTTTTGTCGACATGTCTTACAGACTGCCGGGAAATTTATTCCTATTTGTAAAGATGCCCAACAGTGGAAATATATTGTGATTCATGGTGGAATTTAGATTGTGCGATAGCTTTAGCTCTTAAAAAGAAGCTTATAAAGCTTGGCTGAAAGTGAGAACAGATGAAAAATTCCTAGCAAAGAAACATGCCAAAAATAACAGTAGCAGGGTCGTTGCCCGAGCGAAAAGAATACATTTCTCAGAATTTTGTAGATCCAAAATATCGGAATCAAAAGATATGCATAAGGTTCGGAAAATGGTTAAAAAAAAGTAAAATAGTTATTGCTTGCAACAGTACCCAATTAAGTGAGATAATAATGCTCTTCCATCTTCACAGGAGAAAGCTGAGGCACTCATCAAAATATTTTCAGAAAATAATTTGCTGTCTAGTCTCAGTCCATCTATCAGGCGTTTTAGAGAGGAGGAAGAAAAACGAACTATCTATCAGGATCCACCACCAAATTATTCCCATTATTTAAACGCTCCTATTACATATGATGAATTTTATGAGACGTTGGAATCTTTTTTCTTCAAATTCAAGTGCTGTTGGTCTAGATGGTATATCCTATCAACTGTTATACCACTTGCCTTCATATTGGAAACGATTACTGCATTCATTTTACCAAAAAATGTTGGTTTAATGGAACTCTCTCTAGTATCTGGAAGAGATCTGTTGTAGTCCCAGTTCCAAAACAAGGTAAGCCTAGGTCAGACATTGGTAGCTACAGACCAATAACACTAACCTCTCATGTTGGAAAGTTGTTAGAAAAGATTATCCAAAGAGGTCTTTTATATTTCTTGTGAAAACGAAAGTATAATGCGAAGGTGAACACTGTTAACCGGATGTGTCGGATGTCTTTTTGACAGCTGTGCACTTGATTAACTTATTTTAGTTAATGAAACTAACGATCGGACACCACGAGTGCCACGAAGTTAATAGTGTATCTACTGCCCACCTCCGTCCGAGCTTTTGGAACCTTTGGTCAGCGTGATGTGGAGAAATCGGCGCTGAAATGACTGTCCGTGTTCTTGACAGTGTGCAGTGTTATGGCCCGCCATAAGAAGAGAAAACAGCGTACGTATGCTGGTGCAGGTTCAGGCTCTAGTTCCTCCAACAACTCGAGTGTTAACAGTGGCAAAAACACCCCAAAGAAACAGAAGGTAGAAACTAGTACACCATTGTCCGGGCCAGAAAAGACTCTTCTAAGTTTGTTTTTCAACCGCGAGAGGACAAAATGGAGGACAGGGGGAACGACTCACTCCCAAACCAGTCAAACAAGTTGGACGTTGTTTTCTCCCCTACTCGCGATTCTCACCAGCAAGAGGATTCCCAGCACTGTACGAATGCCGATCCGATGGCAAAACTCTGTGCCAACGGAGCTGAACTTGCCACGCTGGCTCTTACGGTGGAGGAACTGAAGGCTGCCCTGTTCTCAGTCCAGACTGAGAACGAAAAGCTTCGTCAAGAGCTGACCGATGCCCGGAAGCGAGAGGAGCAGACAGCCACCCAGCTAGCTGAGATACGGCACCTTGCAGAGCTGGCCGATCGTCGTGCCGAGGACGTTTCCCGCATACGTACGGAGGAACAACCTGCGTATCTACGGGATGCAGGAAGGGGAGAGCGGGGCCGTCGAGACGGGGGTACAGTGCGAGGAGAAGGTGCTTTCACTGTTCAATCGTAAACTGAACATCGAGGTGAAGAGAGAAGACATCGAGGCTGTGCATAGGGTCGGTTCCAAACAGGGTTCCCAGTGCTTCCAAAAACTCTTGCCGCGGGATTATTATTCGTTTTGTTTCCCGTCGGGTTAGAGACTCTGTGCTCTACGTGCGCAAGTGGTTGAAAGGAACCGGGGTCACTATGGCGGACGATCTGACCCCACGGGCCTATCAGCTGCTATGTTCAGTGCGGAACGAGAGGGACATTTGCCAGCAGGCGTGGACGAAGAACGGGTGCAGTAGTGGCGAAAAACGGTGTCCGGACGAATCTTGACAGTGAAATCTCTTGCCGAATTTAGGCAACTGCGCTAGATTTGTTTCTTCTTATGTGTGTCACGTCGTCACTTTCACCTTTGCTTTGACATTTGTCGACTACTCGAACTGTAAGTAGACCAAATCAATTTATCCAGCTGCGATCATTTTCTGCTTAAAATCGTAAGTGTGAAGGTTTAAGAATTCTTAAAGAAGCTACTCGACGTAATTTCTGTATCTGTGCGCTTTGTTTTGTTTTGTTTTGCTTTGCTTTCCTCCCACTTGACTTTGTTTACATCTGGGGGTGAAGGTCTTTTGGGATTGGCAAGTCAGTGGAGCAGTCCTTGCGTCGAAGGTAGTTGTGGGCAAAAGTAAGGAAAGAGAACACAGCCTTGTGGTACTATTTTTTTCATATGTTTGTATTTGGTCTTTGCTCACAGATAATGTGATTGTATGAAGGGATAGTAAATATTTGATCATGTGTTAGACAGCCGTACAAGATAACCAAGACACGAGTTGTTTGAAGGTTTTTTTTGTTGTTTTTTTTTCCCCAGCGCGCTAGCAATTGTAGTAGTAGTAGGCTTCAAATGCTCGTTTGGAGTAGGGCGGTGGGCCCTTATATAACGGGTTGGTGTGTGTGTGTGTGTGTGTGTGTGTGTGTGTGTGTGTGTGTAGTTTTATGTCATTGCTTTGTAAGTTGGTCTTTATGTTGTACATTACGTTTTCATTTTCTTCATATCAAGGTGGTAAGCTTGTGTATGAGAGTGATATTGTAACTGGGACATGTACACTTTATTGGTGCATTTATAAGATGTTGATATTAATGATGGGTGTGAAAATTTGCTGGTTTGACTCGGAGTGCTATGAAGGTCGAACGAATACCAGAAAAGCACTACGCGAGTTCAATCGTTTACAAAAAGAAAACCCCACGTAGATGGACACAAAATACTTTGAGAAGAGAAGGTCATATAAAACGTTGTTGGATGATAAGGAAAAACATACAAAACCAAGTGTAAAGCAGAACTTGAACAGAATGTAAACGACTCCAGACAGTTTTGGAAAAAAATGTAAAACATTTTTCAACGAAAAGTAGAAAGGTTGGTAATATTACGGATATAGAGTGGTTGCAACACTGTAAGAGGGTCTTTAAAGTAGATACTAATGTTTCTAAGGATGACGATTCTCCAACTTTTGAACCGGATTTTGAAAAGAAAAATGATAATTCAGATTTTGGACCATTAAATGATGATATTACTGACGAGAAAGAAGTAGTAGACTCAATTAATCACTTAATTATAACAAAGCAGCAGGTCCAGACGGCATGTTGCCTGAACTACTCAAATCTTCGAGGGATATAGTTGTTCCTTTTCTTCTGCGATTTTGAATGCTGTTTTTTTCATCAGGTCAGTACCCAGCAGCTTGGACCAAGGCTACCATACAACCTGTGAATAAGAAGGGTCATCTGCACAAACCTGACAACAATATAGAGGCATCTCACTTTTAAATTCAGTGGTAAATTGTATAGATACATAATCAATAAGAGACTGTCCAAATGGGTTGAATCTAAAGGTGTACTAGGAGAGATCCAAACTTGTTTTCGGAAAGATCATTCAACCATCGATCACATTTTTACTCTTTTTTTCGATGGTTCAAAAATACCTACTTAGAAACAGGAAATTATTTGTTGCTTACATTGCCTTCCGTAAGGCTTTCGATTTAATTTCACACGGAAAAGTTTGGCCTATATTGCGTAAATCTGGAATTTAAGGGAAAATGTTATTGGCAATCCAAAGCATTGGCAATCCAAAGCATGTATAAAACTGTAAAAGCTCGAGTACGCTGTGGGATCAAGATGACGGAAGCATTCACTTGCTACAAAGGCTTAAAACAAGGCGAGATTACCAGTCCGCTACTTTTTTTTTTCTCTGTTCATTAACACACTGGCCACAGGAATAATTGAAAATGGACGACACGGCATCCAACTGAACCCTGACATGATTGAGCTGTTCATTTTACTTTTTGCGGACGACATTGTTCTTTTTTCAGACACTGTTGCTGGACTTCAGAACCAGCTCAATGTTCTTTCTTGCAATTATGGCATCTGAATTAGATTTATATGTCAATCTTGACAAATCAAAAATAATCATTTTCAGGAATGGTTGCTATAGTTCTCGACGTGAGGCATGGACATAAAACGGGCTTCAAATGGGAGTAGTAAATCCATACAAAATACCTAGGGTTGTTTTTTAGTACCAGAGTATCGTTCTCCAGGGCTTTGGAAGACACGGCGACTAAAGCCAAGAAAGGTGTTATTGATATGTTCACAGCTTTTATAGAAGATGGGTGACTCTTCGGCCAAGATTGTTTCTAAAGTTATTTCATGCTCAAATAAAACCTATCCTTCTATATGGCTCTGAAAATTGGGGACTGACTAGATCTTTTCTCTCTCTCTCTCTCTCTCTCTCTCTCTCTCTCTCTCTCTCTCTCTCTCTCTCTCTCTCTCTCTCTCTCTCTCATACATCGATGCCTCCCTCCATAACTTCCCTGCTTCACTTACCCCCTCCGCCCTCCCTTTATTTCCCCATCCCAAGTCCTCCCCCTTTATTCTCCACTTTTCCCTTTCCCCCTTCCCCCTCCCTTTTCCAACCTCCCCCCCCCCCCCTCCCCTGATGCATTTATAGTATTGTTAGTTCTCATATTTTGTCAATGATATTGACTTCAGTTGTATATAGCGACTTAATTAATTGGTTATTCTGTACATATTTGGGTGTGTGTATATGTGTCCCCAGGACTGGGTGGAAAAAAAGTATTTATATACTTATCCTATTATCCTGGTAAAATAAAATTTCGTTTCGTTTCGTTTCGTTTCTCTCTCTCTCTCAGGCGTGAAGGCGTGAAGTCGTGCTTGCTTTGCTCCTGTTGTCCATGTGATTTTGTTCGGGATATAGTGCACCAATCTCCACAATTTTTTTGCAGTCAAAGTCGCAAGTGACCAGTGTCTGTAATGGTGTATTTTTTGTGATGGTGTCATCAAGATATTGTGGTTGATTAACGTTTTAAAAATTACATGATCCAAGAAGGAGAAATCGGCGGTGGAAAAAAACGTTCACAACGTTCTGAAAACCGAGCAAGCCTGTGATTTGACTTCGGTGTCGTTTCGCACGTGCATCGAGTAATTTGGATCGACCTCGTGTAGTGTTGACGGTCATGCAAGAATAGGCAAGTCAACCAGTGTCCCAGGTCCAGGCATGCGTGAACTGTGAACTATGACACTGGCAAATCACGGGTTTGTTTTGATTTGTTGTGTGCTAACTCGACATGGAGAACAATTCCGCAGGAGATGAAAATAAATTACAACCCACGTCGGATATAATACAGAAAACATTCACATGTTCCGTCAAAGAACTGTGTGCATGGCGAAATTGTCTACTTTTTCGGTATTCGGCTATTTCCGATGACTCAATTCTTGTTGAAAAGAATGACTTTGATACCAACAAACAGCCTTTCTTCCCCCCGTCCTGGATCAGTGGGTCACCGCCCCCCCAACCTGACCAAGACAGTACTGCGTGTGTTTCGCGGCCAGTCTAAACGAATAACGCTGACGTTATACACCACTAGGCAAGGCACAGGGTCATTCCTGTGTCAGGGAGCCGACTGCACCAGGTGGGACGAAGAGGAGTGTGAGATGCTGAAAGACATTGTCTGTAAACTGTGTGAGGATGGTGATGTAAGCACCCTTAAAAAGGAATTGCTCTCTGTACCCTTGACCTTTCTTGCGGCAGAAAATCAGGCAGTAAAACTGTGTTTCCCTCAAAATGATCAAACCACAGACGAAGAAAACCCATCTTCCTATTCCCATTTCCCTCACACCCCCTTGATTAATCAGAATGATGTACAATGTGATGTGTGCCTGTGCTAGCAAGCAGTCTCAGTAACCTGTCGATTGTCTCCCCTGTGTCAGACAGTGCTGGAGGTACTGCCCCTGTCTCTGTTGATGAGGTTGAGGAAGATACAGAAGAGCATGTGACTCCAACCACTGCCACGTTATCTCCTAACAAATATAGACCAACGCCTAAAATCTACAAAAAAAAAAATACAAGAAATATCGTAGACGTACACTATGCCCATCACTACATTCCGAAAAGGCACTTATTACAAAATTGATCAATATTGAAGACAGTCTTGATATCATTCTTGACCAGGAATCAAACGTTGTCTCCAAGTTAGAGGATTCTAAGGTGGCTGTCAAGAACGATTTAAAACAGCATATGAATCATAAGATTGATACAATTCATGCTTCCATTGATAATGTAAAGGCAATGCTGACCAAACTGGATTCCACTGTAAATAATCTCCTAAAGGAAAATCATTCTCTCAAAACCTGCCTAGGCACAATTCAGTCTGACCTAAAACAGTTTAAAAAGCACCTTCTGTTGTGCAGTCCGTCTCGACACAATGTGATTATCCCACTAGATGCGATAACTCCATCCAGTGTAATTTTTCGTTAGCCATGAGGATGTTCCAACTGTTTCTTTACAATCTGATCCCCCCTCGGGGCATGTGAACAAAAAGATGGGAGATAATGCTTCGCCCTCTGTGTCCCCTTCTCAGGTAAATCTGCCCTCCCCTACTTCAGCAGTCGCCTCCACTTTCGCTCCGGTCTTTCTGATTCTCTCCAGCCTCCTTACCAGGAGAAAAGTGATGTTTCTGCTGAAAACACTGCACAGTGCCCAACACTAAGGGGAAAATAACTTCCCTCACTGCCCCACTGTGCCCCTTCATAATCGTTATGACGTACTCTCCCGCATAGATCAGGAACAAAATGTCCTTGAAGGGGAACAACAGAATCAACAGCATGTAAACGCAAACACTAATCATGTTGATGAGGGTTTCAAATCCAAATCTTACTCTGAAAGGGAAATCAAGCGTACGCCACCACAGATTTTAGGTGACTTA
>JADBJO010018385.1:5000-35474 GCA_016801955.1 Conus betulinus | reverse complement strand
AACAGACACCACTGAAGACTGCCGGAGTGACTGACTCATCACAACAGACACCACTGAAGACTGACGGAGTGACTGACTCATCACAACAGACACCACTGAAGACTGCCGGAGTGACTGAATGACATCACAACAGACACCACTGAAGACTGCCGGAGTGACTGACTCATCACAACAACAGACACCACTGAAGACTGCCGGAGTGACTGACTCACAAACAGACACCACTGAAGACTGCCGGAGTGACTGACTCATCACAACAGACACCACTGAAGACTGCCGGAGTGACTGACTCATCACAACAGACACCACTGAAGACTGCCGGAGTGACTGACTCACACTCACAGACACCACTGAAGACTGCCGAGTGACTGACTCATCACAACAGACACCACTGAAGACTGCCGGAGATGACTGACTCATCACAACAGACACCACTGAAGACTGCCGGAGTGACTGACTCATCACAACAGACACCACTGAAGACTGCCGGAGTGACTGACTCATCACAACAGACACCACTGAAGACTGCCGGAGTGACTGACTCATCACAACAGACACCACTGAAGACTGCCGGAGTGACTGACTCATCACAACAGACACCACTGAAGACTGCCGGAGTGACTGACTCATCACAACAGACACCACTGAAGACTGCCGGAGTGACTGACTCACAACAGACACACCACTGAAGACTGCCGGAGTGACTGACTCATCACAACAGACACCACTGAAGACTGCCGGAGTGACTGACTCATCACAACAGACACCACTGAAGACTGCCGAGAGTGACTGACTCATCACAACAGACACCACTGAAGACTGCCGGAGTGACTGACTCTCATCACAACAGACACCACTGAAGACTGCCGGAGTGACTGACTCATCACAACAGACACCACTGAAGACTGCCGGAGTGACTGACTCATCACAACAGACACCACTGAAGACTGCCGGAGTGACTGACTCACTCATCACAACAGACACCACTGAAGACTGCCGGAGTGACTGACTCACAACAACAGACACCACTGAAGACTGCCGGAGTGACTGACTCTCACAAACAGACACCACTGAAGACTGCCGGAGTGACTGACTCATCACAACAGACACCACTGAAGACTGCCGGAGTGACTGACTCATCACAACAGACACCACTGAAGACTGCCGGAGTGACTGACTCATCACAAAGAGACACCACTGAAGACTGCCGGAGTGACGACTGACTCACAACAGACACACTGAAGACTGCCGGAGTGACTGACTCATCACAACAGACACCACTGAAGACTGCCGGAGTGACTGACTCACAAACAGACACCACTGAAGACTGCCGGAGTGACTGACTCACAACAGACATCACTGAAGACTGCCGGAGTGACTCACAACAACAGACACCACTGAAGACTGCCGGAGTGACTGACTCATCACAACAGACACCACTGAAGACTGCGGAGTGACTGACTCATCACAACAGACACCACTGAAGACTGCCGGAGTGACTGACTCATCACAACAGACACCACTGAAGACTGCCGGAGTGACTGACTCATCACAACAGACACCACTGAAGACTGCCGGAGTGACTGACTCATCACAACAGACACCACTGAAGACTGCCGGAGTGACTGACTCATCACAAGAGACACCACTGAAGACTGCCGGAGTGACTGACTCACACAACAGACACCACTGAAGACTGCCGGAGTGACTGACTCATCACAAAGACACCACTGAAGACTGCCGGAGTGACTGACTCATCACAACAGACACCACTGAAGACTGCCGGAGTGACTGACTCATCACAACAGACACCACTGAAGACTGCCGAGTGACTGACTCATCACAACAGACACCACTGAAGACTGCCGGAGTGACTGACTCATCACAACAGACACCACTGAAGACTGCCGGAGTGACTGACTCATCACAACAGACACCACTGAAGACTGCCGGAGTGACTGACTCATCACACAGACACCACTGAAGACTGCCGGAGTGACTGACTCATCACAACAGACACCACTGAAGACTGCCGGAGTGACTGACTCACACAACAGACACCACTGAAGACTGCCGGAGTGTGACTGACTCATCACAACAGACACCACTGAAGACTGCCGGAGTGACTGACTCACAACAGACACCACTGAAGACTGCCGGAGTGACTCACACAACAGACTGACTCACTCACAACAGACACCACTGAAGACTGCCGGAGTGACTGACTCATCACAACAGACACGAGTGACTGACTGACTCATCAACAGACACCACTGAAGACTGCCGAGAGACTGACTCATCACAACAGACACCACTGAAGACTGCCGGAGTGACTGACTCATCACAACAGACACCACTGAAGACTGCCGGAGTGACTGACTCATCACAACAGACACCACTGAAGACTGCCGGAGTGACTGACTCATCACAACAGACACCACTGAAGACTGCCGGAGTGACTGACTCACAACAGACACCACTGAAGACTGCCGGAGTGACTGACTCACAAACAGACACCACTGAAGACTGCCGGAGTGACTGACTCACAACAGACACCACTGAAGACTGCCGGAGTGACTGACTCACAACAGACACCACTGAAGACTGCCGGAGTGACTGACTCATCACAACAGACACCACTGAAGACTGCCGGAGTGACTGACTCATCACAAGGACACCACTGAAGACTGCCGGAGTGACTGACTCACATCACAACAGACACCACTGAAGACTGCCGGAGTGACTGACTCACACACAACAGACATCACTGACAGACTGCCGGAGTGACTGACTCACAACACAGACACCACTGAAGACTGCCGGAGTGACTGACTCATCACAACAGACACCACTGAAGACTGCCGGAGTGACTGACTCATCACAACAGACACCACTGAAGACTGCCGGAGTGACTGACTCATCACAAGAGACACCACTGAAGACTGCCGGAGTGACTGACTCAACAGACAACTGAAGACTGCCGGACACTGAAGACTGCCGGAGTGACTGACTCATCACAACAGACATCACTGAAGACTTCGGAGTGACTGACTCATCACAACAGACACCACTGAAGACTGCCGGAGTGACTCAACAGCAGTGCAGTGTCCACCCTGGTGGGTTGCCTTGTGACGATTTCTAGTTGTGAGGCTGCAGCAAGGTGACACTGGCAGGGAGGGTGTAAAGCGGAATGCAGAAATGAGGGATACTGGGAGGGCGAAGAAGACAACCCCCCACCCACCCCACACCCACCTACCTCCGCTCCACTCCACCCCCTAAAGAAAAAAAGAAAGAAAAAGAGGAATGATGAATCAAACGTTTGGTGTTGTGAGTGAATTTTCCGACAAGTTGTTGCGTTTCATGGTTTAGGGAGAACTGGGATAGGGATTGGATGGGAGGGGGTTAGTGTTCTGATGGGTTTTATTTGTAACTATTCTGCTGAGGACTCTGCGACTGATAGGGCCACGGACAATGTTGTAGTTCACTTCTTGTTCACTGTGGTGTATTTGATCCGTAAACTATAATGATGACGTTTAATGTCTTGTGTACTTCGTATAGTATTATACAGTGTCTCTCGTCATCCTAATCTTAATTCACAGGGACTTTTCATTATCTAGAATAATTTTCATGCCCTGAGAAGTACCTCGTCAGATTGTTCAAATATTTTGCTGACTTGATATGTTCACTGTTGTGGTATTTGCCACCATCACACTCACACCCCAACAACCCCCCCCCCCCCCCCCCCCCCCCCCTGTCCTCAGCATGTCCCAAACTGACGGAGTTAGCCACTTTCAGACGTCCAGGCTCAGAAACCCGCCATCATGCCCAAAGTCGGAACTTGGAAATCGGCGGCTGTCGGCAACAGCAGCAACAGCAGCAGCGGCAGTGGCAGTGGCAGTGGCACATGGCCCAAACCCATCTCTCACAGTTCCTTTCCCAGACCTCCTCCTCCTGTCGCAGACGAGCAGGAAGACTCCTCCTCCACGTCCTCCTCGCAGGCTCCGGAAGTGACGTTCTTGCCCAAACCGAACAAGGACAAGGTTTTTTTTGTCTTCTTCTGGCTTTTCTTTCGCTGTGAAGCGGCGGATGCTCTTTAAGGGTTTTTGTTTTCTCTGCCCAGCCGTTGCAGTTGTGCTTGAAGTCTGAAACGGGAATGCCACCTCTCGCTTACTCTCTTGCCGGGTTGAGAGTGACCGCTTGTTCTGAACTGACACCGCTTTGTGGAATGGACGTTGATCTAAACCAAGGACATCAGACATTTTTTTTTTTTAACACACACACACACACACACACACACACATATATATATATATATATATATATATATATATATATATATATATATGTGTGTGTGTGTGTGTATGTGATTGAAATATATATATATATATATATATATATATATATATATATATATATATATATATATATAATGCTGAACAATTAAGTAGTGGGGGAAAACAATATATTTCAATCATTAAGACGGGGAAGATGAAAACGATTCGTCGCAAACTCAAAAGAGGCGTTTACACTATGGCTTCTGTAGAGGCTGAATCTTGAGGTGCACCATCACACTCATACAGAGACGAGTAATCAGTCATGTTTGTGGGGATGGACCAAGCAGAGCAGATCTTTTTTTTTCCCAGGCACTCAGATCCGAAAATTTAGAGCAGGAAATTAATTCTTAAACAAATGGAAGGGGAGGAAGTGAAACACGATTTTGTCTCCCACCAGAAAGGTCTGTAGTCTTAACAGAATGAGAGACTTGCCACGGGTTATTTAGCTAGCAGACGCGTAATTCTACAGCATGATTCAATGACCCGGTGTGACGGGAAGTCAGGGATGTGTTGGGTCATGACCATGAATAAAAAACAAACAGATCAGCGACGTCCCACTCCACGAAGGTGGACAGCGGGGAGTGAAGGCTGGCGCTGTTCGTTTCACCCAGTCTGACCTCCTTGGCTTACCGTGTGTATGTCTTGTCTGCTGTCCAGCTTTTTTCAGGCATGTTCCGTGCATATACCCGCATGCTGTCCAGCTTTTTTCAGGCATGTTCCGTGCATATACCCGCATGCTGTCCAGCTTTTTTCAGGCATGTTCCGTGCATATACCCGCATGCTGTCCAGCTTTTTTTCAGGCATGTTCCCGCATGCTGTCCTGCTGGCTGTTCCCCCATGTACACAGCCGTCCGCCTGCCTTCCACCCTGTCCGCTTGTACTCCGGACTTACAGGCCCCAGCTTCCCTAGCTCTGTCCACCTGCTCTACCCCTATACATATTGGGTCCCAGTGTTTCAGCACGAGCCATCTGCTTGCCGTATCTTTGCTTGCAGTTTTTTTTTTCATGTATGACCAGCTGCTGCTGTTTTAGTTGTTAATCCGGTTGCTTTTGATGCGGATCTGTGGTATCCATCATGCCTCCGGCCCAGGTAGTTGTTCTAGAGGTACGTGTATACACACACGCGCACACGCACACACACACACACACACACACACACACACACGGCTGTGACAGGACGTGAGTGTTATGTCAGCTTTGTACTTGTTTCTGTGGCCTTCTCCTTTCATCATCTTTCATTTCTTTGTTTGTCAGCCTCCTCCTCCTCAGTCTTTCTTTATGTCCTGTATTTGTCATTCTCAGCACTCCCCTCCTTTCTTTATTTCTCATGTTTGTTTATCTCATCCTCATCACCCTTCCTTTATTTCCTAGTGTTTCTCCATCTAGCGTTTGTGTCATCTCAGAACTTAGCGGATGTGGTGTAGCGTGTGTGGACTAGTCCGCTCGAAATGACGCCTCTTTGATGATGAAACTGAAACTGTCAACCTCATCCTTACGACCTTTTTTATTTCCTAATGTTTGTCAATCTCATCCTCATTGTGTTTGTTAGTCTTATCCCTATAAGCAGTGAACCAACTGATAACCTCACCCTCCTCATCTTGTCTGTATTTCTTTATGTTTGTTAGCCTCACCCCCATAATCTTTTTACTTTCGATGTTTGTGAATCTCAAGTCTTATCATTCATCCTTGAATTCCAGTGTTTGTCATCCTCGTCCGCATCATCAGCTTTTTTTTTTTTTTTTTTTCCAAATTTCCCATATGTGGTGACGTCATCCTCATTATCCTCCATTTCCCGTGAAAGTCAGCTTCGTTCTTCATCATTCCTCCTTTGTTTTACTACGTTCGTCAACCCCCACCTCATGAACTCCCTCATTGTGTTCAGTGCCTGATAACCACGCCATTCCACCTGTCTGCCTCATCTTTGTTCTCATTCTTCCTTTAATCATTGCCTTTGTCAGCTTCATCCTCAACTCCTTTACTTCACGTTTGATTATCCTCACCATAACCCTCTGTTTTCCCTGTGTAGTTTCATTATCTTCCATGTATCATGCATTATCTTTCCTGTGTAAATGCCATTATCCTCACCATCCCTCTTTATTTCCCACGTTAGACTACCCTCACCTTTCCTCCTTAATTTCCTGTGTGTGGTCATCCTCACCCTTCGATCTTTATTCCCTGCATTTTGCCATCATCTTCTCCATCCATCCTTTCCTCCGTGTGTTCATCGCCATTCCTCTTGTATTTTGTGATGGTTAGTCATCCGCACGTTTCCCCTTTCTTTCCCTGTGTTCATCGCCATTCCTCTTGTATTTTGTGATGGTTAGTCATCCACACGTTTCCTGTTTCCCGTGTCATGGCTCACCATTACTCTTTACTCCTTGTGTTTTGTGATCGTCTTCCCCATCCGTCCTTGATTTCCTCCAACAAGTCACCCTTGCCATTCCTGCTTTACTCCTTATAGTTCGCCACCACCTCACCAAGTCATCCTCACTTTGCTTGCTGTGTTCCGTAGATTTCATCACCTCACCAAGTCATCCTCACTTTGCTTGCTGTATTCCGCAGATTTCATCATCTCATTACCTCACAAGTCATCCTCGCCAGCCTTCCTTATTCCTTATAGTTCATCATTACGTCACAAAGTCATCCTTGCCATTCTGTCCTGTATTCCTTATGGTTCATCATTACCTCACCAAGTCATCCTTGCCATCCTGTCTGTATTCCTTATGGTTCATCATTACCTCACCAAGTCATCCTTGCCATCCTGTCTGTATTCCTTATAGTTCATCATTACCTCACCAAGTCATCCTTGCCATCCTGTCTGTATTCCTTATAGTTCATCATTACCTCACCAAGTCATCCTTGCCATCCTTGTCCTGTCTGTATTCCTTATAGTTCATCATTACCTCACCAAGTCATCCTTGCCATCCTGTCTGTATTCCTTATAGTTCATCATTACCTCACCAAGTCATCCTTGCCATTCCTCTTGTATTCCTCATGGTTTATCGTTACCTCACCAAGTCATCCTTGCCATTTCCCCTTCACTCCTTACAGTGCACCATGAACCTCGCTGTCCCTCCATTCCTTCCACACGTTTTGTCATCCTCACTGTCCGTCTTCTTTTTATTCCAAAGTCACGCTCGCTATTCATCCTCTGGTCCTCATCTTTCACCATTCACCTCCCCCCCCCCCCCCCCCCCCCCTCCTCCCTCTGCCGCCAGCACACCGCCCAGTCTCCAGGTCCAACTCCAGACCCGAGCTGCCCACCGCCACCCATGCCCCTCCACCCACCAAACACCACCACCCTCCCTTCACCCGCAGCTTCAGCGTAGGAGGGGACATTGGTCGCAGCAGCAGCAGCAGCAGCAGCAACAAACAACCATTTCAGCAACCAGCACCCGCAACAGCAACATCAGCAACGGCCACAACGGCCCGTGGGAGGCAGAGGCGGAGGTCCCCCCGCTGCCCCCCTCGTCCCGGTCACCTCAACGCAGTCTCCCAGGAGGCGGTGACGACGGCGGCGGGGTCGAGCGTCGCGCGCCAGGGTTCGAGTCTCGGGTCTCAGTCTGTGGCCGGACCCTTCAGTACGATCGTCACCGTGGGGTCTCCCTTCCCTCCCCCTCCCCTTCCACCACCTCCTCCTCCTCCCCCCCCCTCCACCACCGCCACCTGTGCCTCCAGTTCCTCTGTTCCTCCGATCAGTGTCATTCTGTACAACCACCACGGCAAAGTACGATGGAGTGTTCCTCTCTCCTTCCTTCCTTCCTTCCTTTCTCTGTTTCCTCCTTTTCCTCGTCCTTTCTTCCGTGTCTCCGTTCTGTCTCTTCACTTCTTTCTTCCTCCCTTTCTTTCTTCTTTTCTCCTTTTCTTTCTTCCTTCCTTTCTCCCTTTCTTTCTTCCTTCCATCATTTCCATTGTGTGCGGTGCTGTGCTGTGCAGTTACAGTTTTTATAGGATTTGCAAGAGAAATCGGCACTCACGCGCGCGGCGCGCGCGAACACACACACACACACACACACACACACACACACACACACTCACTCTCTGTCTCTCTCTCTGTCTCTGTCTCTCTCTCTCTCTCTCTGTCACACACACACACACACACACACACACACACACACACACACCACACCACACACACACACACGAAAACATATGAGATTACTTTTCACAAACTTTTTTCCACACTTTCTTCAACACAAGCTGACAAGTTTTCCCCTCACACCCTCCACCTACCACACCCATCCCTCTCCCTGCCCCCTTATATCTGACCTTGACCTTGACCTTGCCTCACAGTACTGTCGTCTCCTCTCATTTTTCAGTGAAGTCCGCTTTCCACATGTCCTGTCACACGATAAACGTTAGGGACCTCGTACATATTTTGCAATTTGGTCAAAGCTAACCCCCCCCCTTCTTCCTTCCCCCCCCCCCCCCCTCCCCGTTCTGAACCACCAAGTATTATTATGTTTAAAGCGGACTCCACTGATTATACAAAGGCAGGGGGGGAAAATAACAGGAAAAGCTGTGTAGATAAAATAAAAAAAAGCTTTGCACCAAACCTGCACGTGAACCGCATGCCTCGGCACTCTTGCACGCTTGCTTTGATTTGGGTTGACTATCCTATAGACTGAGTGGCTGCGACGGTTTGATTGATCATTGATGTCTATTGTACTGTGCGGTTCATCTTGTTCTGTCGGGTAAACTGATTGATTGATAGGTGGCTTGAGAGATTGAATTTGTAGTCTGAGGCGTATTAAATTTGAGAGTTGTTAGTGTCTTGAATTCGTAGTCTGAGGTGCGTTAAATTTAACATGCAGTGTTAGTTTCGTAAATCCTTTTTTTTTCCCAAATAGTTGCATTTTTCAAGAAGGAATCAAAGGTAATGATTCTTCTTTCTTCTTCTTCTTCTGATCTTAGTATTCTTATTTGTCACGCAGGTGTGTTAAATAATGTTGTGAAATACTAGACTCATTTTGTTTCAAAATGTAGGTAGGTTAGTATGACGCGTTATATAACTCTTATGTTTTGAATATTTTATTTTGCACTTACATTTGAGGTCGATGAGGGATGATAGGGGGAGGGATGGAAGTGGCTGGAGGGGAGGGGGGAGGGGGTCTGAATGTAAGCAAATAACAAAAGGTCAGAAACATGATTCTTAAAATGTGTGTACATGTTGTTTCTCCTGGAATTTCATATAAGCACGTGAGTGCGCGTGTTTGGACGTGCTTGTGTACGTATATCTGTAAACATGATGTGTATGTACACAGATTTGTATATATATATATATATATATATATATGTGTGTGTGTGTGTGTGTGTGTGTGTGTGTGTGTGTGTGTGTGAGAGAGAGAGAGAGAGAGAGAGAGAGAGAGAGAGAGAGAGAGAGAGAACAGTGGAGCAGGAACATGGGGGCGAGGGGGGTCAAAGGATTCATCCCGAAAAATACTGGGGGCTGGGGGAAGGACGGGAGGCATAATGTTTTCTCCCATTCCCTTCCGCCCCTCAATCATTTGAACTTTGAAAAAATACAAAAGAGAAACGCCAGCACGAACACACGCGCTCTCTCTCTCTCTCTCTCTCTCTCTCTCTCTCTCTCTCACACACACACACACACACACACACACACACACACACACACACACACACACACACGCGCGCGCGCGCGCGCGCGCGCATACACACGCACGTGCGCACGCATTCGTGCCCACCAGATAAAACTCGAGCAGACAAGAAATCCTTTCCTGGTACAACTCGATCTTCCTTTACAGAACTTCAGAGTTAAAGTATACGAAAAGTGCTGGCAGTGTTCAAGAGTGTGTCTGTCGGGGGTTGCCATAGGAACAAAGCTTGAGCTGCAACGGTAAGACACTGACCGGCTCGCTGCGCTGATGTTCCCCTGCAGCTGACTGCAAAAAAGAGGGGATGCTGAGGGGAGAGCTGCTTTACGCAATGCCAATTGTGCAGCTGATCATACCTCCGCCCAGAGAGACGTCAAGCGCTCTTCGAAAGCATCCAGGCCATTGTGAGGATTCAAGCCTCTTGGCTCCCCAGCCAGATGGACTGTCAGGCCTGCAACTATGCAGTCATGGCTGGGAGGCTGCCAGAGTCGCCGCCAGATTTTACTAGAACCTGGGAAATGGTGTCAGGTGTAAGACTTGAAGACAGTGTGAACTAATCCAGGACAGCTTTCAGGGATTTTGGCGCTGATGTGGCAGTTCTGGACGCCTGTCACTGTGGAGGATATATCTGAGCTGGCTGAACAGTTGGGTCATGCTCTTCAGAAAGAAAAGAAAAATACGGATTGTGTGACGACACTTGAGCTGCGGTGGTGGTTTGTTCACGGAGCCTCCAAGAAATGCGTTTGAAGTGCTGTTGAGGTTTTCAGTGTGCCGAGCCCCGCCTTGTATGACAAAAGATAGCTTGGAATGAGAATTGGTGACTGTTGTGAAGGTCACGTGTATACAGATGTTGTTTCCTGTTACTGATATCAACAGTTCCAAACCCAGGACTACACCATTCACAGTATCCAACCACGGTTCCCCAGGACTACACCATTCTCAATATCCAACCACGGTTTCTTTGGGAGAGCTCCAGCCTTCCAACCAACAGATGAAACAAGATGCGAAGCATATGAACATACTCCCAGTTTATCTTGAATACGCGTGTACGTGTCCAGAGCATGTTTACTGTGAACTTTTCCCCATGATACACTGGTGAATTGTTAGATCTAAAGCTGTTCTAAAATCCGTCAAATACAGTGCTTTCATAGACAAGAAAACGTCACAATCAAACATGCGTCATAAGGTGTTTTCGCCCAATCAAACAATACGCGCGTCATAAGGTGTTTTGTCCGAGATAAAACTTTCTGAGATATTCCATAAAAGAAATGGTTTTTCGTCCCTGAGAAAACCGTTTTGGGATACGTAAGAAGAAAAACCGTTTTAGCCGTTAGTAACGGCTATTCTGGTAAAATAAAACATCGGGCATCATCCGTGACCCATAATGAACATACCTACAAATTTTCATAAAGATCGGCCCAGACGTTTTGTTTGGAGCGAGTAGAACACATTTTGACCACGGGCAGACACAGACACACAGACAGCATTTCTGCGTTCCCATTGTAAAGTACTCCCTGTTCTATAAGAGCTGGGAGTGCAAAAATCTACCCTTGGAGACGACGACAGGAAACAAACAGGCCCCTCGACATTCCAGAAGCCATTGCTTACAACCTACGGTGTTGATCTTCACTTCTCTAAGCCCAAGACAGCTAACAGTGCTAAGACGTGCTCTTTGGAGAGCTGCTGGCATTTAGCGGCACTGAAACGCGTCAAGCAGCATCTCTAACGCCCCGTGACCAAGGAGTGCAGGAAAGCCTGCTTCAGCATGCATGTCGACGGAGTTGATGGCTAGACTTCCCCTAGACACCATGGCAAAAGAGGTCATCAGAGGAAACCCAAGAAGGCTCAACTTGTGTGACTGGCTGAAAATCACAGCTGCAAAGTATACCTATGACACCTTCTGACTACAAAAGGGCCATTTTCACGAACGAGATTTCATGAAAGAACACTTTGACCAACGTCCAGTATTTGGACGTCGTTCGGTTGGACAAAAATCAAGGCCACAAGGAATGCCGAAGGGGAGTGTATCTCTCGTAAACTTTTTTTTGTCTATTTTGCTTTTAATGGGAATTTATTTACTACTAAGCGTGGATATCACGTAAACACACACACACACACACGCACGCACGCACACGCGCACACACACACACACACACACACACACACACACACACACTCACGCAGAAGGGCGCATTGTCCTCCAGAACTCCCAACAAAAACGCGCTGCATCTTGCCCCATGCGACGTGTAATAGGCCCCGGCCTTCTGTCGCCCCCAGAGCCTGCAATTCTTCCTACGCCACTGGTGCATGCGTGCGTGCATGTGTGCTGTTGCGCGCAGTTTTTAATTTTTTTTGTGTATGTGTGTGTGTGTGTGTGTGTGTGTGTGCTTTCATTACGTTTTCATTAACAGTCTAACAGTGTAGGTCACAAATCATTTTTTCTTCGTGGTTCAAGTGTATACGTTAAGAGAGTACAGCTTGTTAACACGCGGCTTACCTTAGGGAGAAAGGAAAGAAGCATTACGTCAGTCAGAGAGAAAGAGAGAGAGAGAGAAGGAATGATGGTTTGTTGTGGCATGCTTTACAAAGCCCATTCACACTGTGGGGGAAATGAAGGGGATGGGGACTGTATAACAGGAAGGAAGATGGGATAGAGGGTGGCGGAAGAAAGAAGATGTGAACAGTTTGGAAATGAGAGAAAAAGGAGGAGGGGGGAGGAGGGGGTGGGGGGATAGAGTGCATGAGAGACTGTGACAGATAATTAGGATTCTGAGGTGGGGTTGTGGCCATGTGAAACCATTCTGACCTGCACTCCGTCACACATATCTACACATGAATTGATCGTGTTCCCCCCCCCCCCCCCCCCCCCCTTTCTTCTGTTTCCCACCCCCTGTTCCCTGTCCTGCCACCGTCTCTCCTCCCCCTTCCCCGTCACGTGGTTGCAGCACACCAATGCCTCCCCGGTGCCCTCCGCCTCCCAGCAAGCCTGTGGTGAAGTATGAGCCACCCCGGGTGGAGAGGACAGCTTCACCGAGTGCGATGACATCTACGACGACGCCAGCTCTGGGGTAAGAAGAAAAAAAAGACTCACGTACAACAGAACATCGTCATGACATGTGACTGTGAACTTGAACATAGCTCGTAGTGAAGGGATCTGTGCTCATTTACAAGTGTGTGTGTGTGTGGGGGGGGGGGGGGGGGGGGGGGGGGGGGGGGGGGTCGGGGGGGGGTATGCAGGTGAGTGCAAGTTCATAAATGATTGGATAAGGGGCTTACTAGCAGCAAGTGGGGGGAAAGTTCTCAGGGATAAGTGATAACTGGTCAGTGTAGATATTACAGGGTGGATTGTTTTTACTTTTGCTTTTCATACCTCACACATAGGCTTGTGTCCTATTATTTTACACAGTTCTGAAGAAGTCAATTAAAAACGAAAAAAATGGCAGGGAAACAATTTGTGTGTGTGTGTTCTTTTTTTTTTTTTTTTTTTCCTTTTGGTTGTGATCAAGTGCATTTACAAATTGTGTTATACATTTATGTGATATAAGCATACACGCGGCTCATTCCTTGTTTTGTTTCGTTTTCAAACTGCGATGAGCTTGTGTGTGTGTGTGTGTGCGCGGCGCGCGCGCGCGCGCGTGTGTGTGTGTGTGTTATGTGTGTGTGTGTGTGTGTGTGTGTGTGTGTATGTGTGTGTGTGTGTGTGTGTGTGTGTGTGTGTGTGTGTGTGTGTGTGTGTTGTGTGTAGGATCTTCTGGACAAGTTTGATTGGTACCACGGCCACCTGGACAGAAGAACTGCTGAAGCCAGAATAAAGTCTGTTGGAAAGGTGAGTGAGTGTGTGTATATGTGTGTTTGTGACGTGTGTGAGCGTGCGTGCGTGCGCGCGCGTGCGTGTGTGTGTGTGTGTGAAAGAGGCGACTGACTGGGTATAAGAGTGCGTCCGCGCGTACATGTGTTTATGAATATCTTCAATGTAATTGGCAGGTGCGTTCTTTTCTTCCCGCCTGTCGTTGGCTGCGTGTCTGTACATCAGGCTTCATGCTTTGTAGTCTATCACCATGGACAGGGTGACAGCGTGGGGTACGGCTTCACAGCTTGCTTGGGCATCTTTGATCAAATACACCAAGAAACGAAGTCTGGAAACGTGAAATTCAAGGCAGAGGAAGAGATCCATAAATCTCCTAAAGGGAAGGCACTCAGAATCGAAAGCTCATGACTTAAAAGTCACATACGATCACAACCCACAACCTTAATCCACAGAGGACAACCCCCACAGACTGCCTTGATTAAAAGGCATAGAAGAATGTGCAAAAGAAACTTCTTTGATGACAGTCACAGAGGACACGCTCCAGAGAGACTGTCTTGATAAAGGCATGGAAGAATGTGCAAAGAAACTTCTTTGATGACAGTCACCAGAGGAACGCGACCACAAAACTTATGTATCAGAGGGACACCCACAGAAACTTCGTTAATAAATAAAAAACACTTGAAAAACCGTGTCCAGAATTTTCCTTAAATAAAAAAGCACAAGGAAAACCCACACATCCAGCGACTTCTTTCATTAGCACCGTCAAGATCGTGTCCAACAAATGTATGTTTGAAGGCAAGGAGGAAGAAGATGGGCCCGTGGCGAGAGAGAAAAAATTGCAAAAAGAATAATGTAAGTGTCGAGAGAAAATATGTTAAAACTGCTACTGAACAATATTTGCATTAATTGTTGAGGTGATCAAAACACCTTTATGGTTAAGACCTGTTTCTTTGATGGTTGAGGTTTTGTTTCTTTCACAATATATATATATATATTTTTTTTTTTTTTTAAACTTAGAGCGCCACCCTTCGCGAAGCGGTTTTGGGATTCTTCAATGTGAAACAGGACGCCCTGGTATGTCTTTCCTTTAAAAACAGGCACAGAGGAAGGAAGTGATGGCGAGGCGAGATTCCGCCGAAGTCAAGAATATTTTGATTCTAAAAAAATGTGGACACAAAAAGGCCTTCGTAATGATGCTTTTGTGAATTAAAAAAAATCTTTTTGATAACCCCGAGTGCGCCTTCGAAGTGGGTTTTAGAGTTTTTTTTTTCGTTTAAGAGGCGAGAAGATACAAGAGGTTCTAATGAATGGGATTGGTAATCTCATAGTTTTCGGATTTTTTAAGTGTGTATCCGTTACCTGTCCCTTCAGGGGACGGAACCTACTTGGTGCGGAGTGATGGGACGGTGAAAGGATCCCCGTTTTCCATACACGCTGGTGGTCCTCAACAAAGGTCACGTCAACAATCTGCGCGTCCGGAAACGATCCGACGGAAAACTTCGCCCTCGCGACGAGAAAACGGAAGATGGAGCTCGTGGGTACATTTCTACACGTGATCCGTATAAGCTTGCATTATTGTTTAAGATATACGTGATTATCTGATGTATTGTGAAATTATCATCAGTGTGTGTGATTTGATGTGGTATGAAAGTTCAGTACGAGCAATTTAGTTGTGTAGGAACGAAAAAGTGTCAACTCATTTTGTAATAGTCTCTGTGGCGTTGAAGTTTTGTAGATTGAAAGGTTGAGAAGAAAGAAAGGATTATGAACATTAAGAGTAATTCAGGTTTTCAAAAAAATTAGTTTTTGTCTGTTAGTATATGAAACTTTTTTTTTTCAACGTTATGTTGGCTACGTACCTCATTCCTATCGTTGAGTTTTGGTTAGCCGAGTTTTTGCACAGGTCGAAGTGAAGCTATATTTCCCTCGGCATCAGATAGAGACATACCATAGTCTACAATTCTGTGGTGTTCTCACCACCAAGGGTTTTTAAAAGGGGAATGCAACATCGCCCCAAAGCAGCCAACAAAGGATGGAGGTAAGGAAAACGAAAAGGAAGTGTATTAAAGGGAAAAGTTTGCTGAAAAAACCTACAATCATTAATTGAACAGTATAAAATGCAGGGGACAGTCTTTGAGCCTGTGCTTGAGGGTCTCTTTTACGGATGCAAGGGAGATCAGTAGTGTCGACAGTCAGAGTGGTCAAGCTTTACTGTTAAGTAACCCCAGCATTGTCGGTCATGTAAGTGCTGACAGCATGTAGAATGGTAAAGAACAGCCCTTACTAGGATCTCCCAAGAGATGCAGTCTCCCAATGATTGTTGACCAAGCAGTAATATATTGAACAGTTTAGTAGGAGGGGGGGAAAGCACGTGTAGGCTAAACAAAGATGCCGCTGTCATTATATCAATGACTTGGCAAAGATTAACAACAACAAAAAAAAAAAAACCCAACCAACAAACAGAAAAACAACAACAACAGTTAAAGTGAAATTTTCACAAGAACCTTCAAGGTTCTGCAGTTGAACCTAGGAAGCTGATGTGTTACAACATTGTCACGAGAACCTTTTAAGGTGTTATAGGACACAGCGTGGTACCTCTAATGTATTATGGTCATTGTCCACAGGATACCTCCAAGGTTCTATAGATACAATGTGATACAGTAGTATGATATTAATCGTCACAAAAAGCCTCCAAGGTTCTATAGATACAGTATTGCTAGTCCTGATATAATCGTCACAAGAAAACTCCAAGGTTCTATAGATGTAATCGTCACAAGAACCCTCCAAGGTTTCTATAGATACAATGTGCTAGTCTGATATAATCGTCACAAGAACCTCCAGGGTTCTGTAGATAAAATGTGCTAGTTGATATAATCGTACAAGAACCTCCAGGTTTATAGATACAATGTGCTGTCTGATATAATCGTCACAAGAACCTCCAAGGTTCTATAGATACAATGTGCTAGTCTGATATACATCGTCACAAGAACCTCCAAGGTTTTATAGATTACAAGGTGCATAGTCTGATTAATCGTAACCAAAAACTAATCCAAGGTTCTATAGATAAATGTGCTAGTCGATAGAAATCGTCACAGAACCTCCAGGATTATGTAGGTCAAAATTTCGTGGAATAGTCATGATATAACATCGTCAAGAAACCTCAGGTTCTCGATATAATCTTGTCACAAGAACCTCCAAGGTTCTATAGATACAATGGAGCTAGTCTGAATGCTATAATTGTCTCTGCTCCCTCTCTTTTTTGGCAGTCTTGCGGTCATGTTTTCCGTCACAGAACCTTAGCGTTGTATTGCTTTACTCATTGAAGCTAGTTTCTAACCGGATAAGCGTTTCCGTGGCACGAGAAGACCTCCTCAAGTTTTGTGACAGTCAGTAGATCAGCCCCTACATTGAAATGTAGTTTTTTAATGCAAACGACAAGACTGTTCATACCGCACATGTTAGAGCCATGCTTTCCTCTCGACTACCTTGAGCGCGATGGATCATTGCTTGATAAACTCGCACACCCCAAAATCTTACCAGTTTTTGTTTTTTTTTTTTCTACTATTATAGGTCTTACACTGCCCCCACATAGTTTTGTAACTGGCATCCTGATTTCCTATTTTCACGAAGCCTCCCCAACCTGTTTGTATGTTCTAGTAGACACGACATAGTTTATGAACGCCTATTGTAGAGGCACCCAACCTGCCCCCCGCCCCCTCCTCGGCCCCGACCACGACATACTTATGTGCTTCGTTTCGATTTCCCCGGCTCACGGGGATCTACTGCGCGGCGTTATCGCTGCTCCGGCCCCTATCCTGATCGTTCTGGTCACGATTTCAGCCCCTACCGGACCCGGTAGTACGCACGCCACGTAGCTTGTCCTGTCTGCCCCGTGATGTTAGTTGTGGGTCCAGTCCCGCCCACGACGTGACTGGTGCGAGTGCGTTGCGTGCGTGCTGTGTGCAAGTGTCTTAGCTGCGTGCGTGCGGGCGTGCCGTGACGTGCGTATTCGCGTGTGGACGTGAGCGTGTGTAGTGTGTGGGCAGTGTGTGCGTTGCGTGCGCCGCGGCGCCGCGCCCCGCCTAACGATGAGGAGGTGCGTGTGTCGAGTAAGAGGCTGGATCGTGTGGGGTTCGGGGACGGCTAGACGTCTCGACGCATGCAGCACGAAGGAATTGTTGCTAGCACTGATCTATGTTCTGCACCACACGAAGCTGTTAACTTCCAAGCCCAACTAGAAGTGTTTTTCAGTGTGGCACGTCGCCCGCGCTGAACTAGACGCGCGTGGTGGTGAGTGAATGTGTGTGGCACCGCGCGCGGATGGTGTGAAGTGTATGTATGTGTGTGCATGTGCGAGGTTGAAGGCTAAGGTGGAGCGCGTATGTGCCGTGAATCGAAAGGTCTTTAAACTCTTCTCCTTTCGACTTATGAAAGAAGGCCTGTTTTCTCTACCCCCTGAAGGTCGTCAGCATTGATCACATTAACCCAGCCAACTTGCTTTTGGTCCAACTTGATGGTTCTCTGATTTCTGGCAATGATTTTGAAGAGACCTGCAAAAGCTCTGATAGGAAAAGCGTGGCATAGTCAAAAGCAGATGTCCTTTTTGAAAAGGATGATGAAAAACAAAAATAAATGACCCTTAATTTACTTGTCAAATATTCCACTTACAAATGCAGCATTAAATAGAAAGAAAAAACCCGGCCCAGTATAATGCGCTTGTACACAGATCTAAAAAAGAAAACTACAGACATACAAAAGAAAAATGTAGGTATTTGAAAGGCATAAACCATTCAAAAATTCATAAAACACTGGTACGCAGTGGAATATATATGTATATGTATATATATATATATAGTGTGATGTGTGTGTGTGTGTGTGTGTGTGTGTGTGACATGTAATAGATGCGTTTGATTATGACAAAAATAATGATGTAATGTGTTTGATTACAGACATCTCATTCTCTCTGGCATTTGCCCATGCTTCGTTCCTAGATTCATCTTTCTGTGAATTAGATTATGTGCTTTGTCATATTTAGTTTCTTTTTTTTTTTTGTTTTATTTATTTATTTTTTTTTTTGGCAGGTTAAAAGATGCTATCTTTTTTAATAAGAAATATTGATGAAGGTTCTGCTTTGATTGCAGACCTTTTTCCGACGTGCCCGGCCTGGTCAACCACCACAAGAAACCACCAGGTGGTGCTGCTGGGCGGCAACAGCCAATCACACGTCTTCCTGCTGCACGCGGCCTCCAAGAGTTGAGGAGGTGCGCTGTGTTCCATGCCATGCCGCCACCACTTCGGGGGTGGTTCTGCATACTTTTTGTTTCCTTCTTAAGTCTGTCCCTCCCCTGCCAGCGTCCTGTGTCTGATCTGGTCTTGTGGTTCGTTAGTGTATTGTTCTACCCCCCCCCCACCCACCCCCCTTTTCCTGCTTAACTTAACCCGAATCAGTTACAGCTCGATTTTAATTCAGAGTGGCTTGGTTATTTTGCCTGGTTCAGCTCTTGAGAAGCGCCTGTGTGGTAGGCACGCTGGATGAGGAGCTGTTTGTGTTTGATCGTAAAAGAAAGAAATGCACTCTTGCCGATGTTTCACTTTTGCGTCTGCAGATGTGTAGATTTGTTGTTGTTTGTTTTGTTGTTGTTTGTGGCTGATGTGTGTGTGTATTTTAGCTGTCAAATCTGTTCTGTTAGTATCTGGCTGACAAAACTCTTTCTCTTACGTCACTGGGTCATGAATCATGGTAGTATTTGCCTAGAATCATTCTTAGAATCATTTCTTTTGTTGGGGAGACTAGGTCTAAGTCTAGGTAGCAATACATCATTCTGCTCCTATTTTGCTTTTTCTCTACGTCTGCAGGTGTGGTAGTGTCTGTTCGATTTTTTTTTTTTCTCTTTGCAATGGTAGGTTGTGTTAGTTTAGTAAGCGGGAAATCTTCCTTGTTTTCTAGCGACGTTTTTGAAAACTGCAGTGGAAGGGCTTTTGAAATGGGATGCTTTGACTTTAAGCCCAAACTTCAAAGTCACGATGACTGAGATATAAAACTGTGTCATAGAGATAGAGTCCGTATACTGCTTTTGAAAGCCTAGACCAATGGTGTATATATATAATATATATATATATATATATATATATATATATATATATTAATATATATATAAGGTCACGCTGCATTGTTCGTTATTGTGCCTTGTACTTTTCACACCAACCAAAGCTGTTGGAGGTGTTTGGCATGTGTCTTCACGATTGGAGCAGAAATCTCACACAAGTATTACAGTTTTTGTGTGAGCAGTATTCTGTAGATAATTTAAATTCTTGAAATAATGTCATGAGTGAAAAAAGCTTACATTTTAATCGTAAACGCTTACATTTCATGTTACAGTTGCTCACTTTTTTTTTTTTTTTTTCGCCTTTTGCAAGGTGTGGAATGTTTTGAAAGCCTTGCCTCATCGTTTTGAAGATATACAGCTTTCATATGTGATTTTGTGTTAAAGTTTTGTAATTGATTGCACTCGTGTGTCCTAGTCCCACATGGTGTCTTTAGGCCCTGTCTTTTGTCCTGCAGTCCTCTGTGTCTCACAAACTGCCATTGAAGTTTCATTTTGTGCCGTGAGGAGATATGAAGCATCCAACGCTCCATTTGGTCATAGGATGTTGGATGTGAGCTAAGAATTTTTGATACTCGTTTCGTATCGATTCTTTTATGATGCAATATATTACACATGTTTCCTTGGAATTTAAGAGGGTTTTTTTTTTTTGTAATTTTTCAGTTCACTGTTAATTTTTTCTTATTGTTTCTTCTTTCCCCTCAAGAAACAGTTCCTGAGTAGAACCAACATCCATGTTTTCATGGTAATGTCAGTTGCATTTTAGTTATCGATCTGTCTTTATGTTGCTTAAACTGGGACAGTATTACATATACATGGGAGAATTTGACTGTTTTTACTGCAACATACAAGGTATAAAGGATGATATCATTTTGTTTTGACGTTTCTAAGTATTGAGATAGTTTGCTCAGTAGAACTAGCGTCATTCACATGTGCAAAACGACCCATGCACTTACATATATGCGAGTCCCTCATGAGTGCACGCATACCCACACTCACACACACGCATGCATGCACGCACACACACACACACACACACACACACACACACACACACACACACACACACACACACCAATACAGTAGTATTTATATGCATACATACAACAAGATGTTCATAAATGTTATTTTGTAAACCAATTCCTGGACAACATTAAGTTGAGATTTGATTTGAAGGTAATTTGAAGTTATTATGATTTGGAATATGAAGTCATTATGCTTTTTGAATATGTCTGGCAATGTTATTTCAAATGGTTCTTTTTAAACTGGTTTTAACAGTCTAATGGATTGTTTTGTCTCCATTTTACTAAACTGTTTTTGAGTCACATTTTTTTTTTTTTTACATGCATTCGTGTTGTCTGTTTAACCAGTTCTCCTCGTGATGTTGTTTTCATTGTTAGTGGAGATTTGTTTTGACTTTATCCTTACTGACTGGTTTGCTGTTGACAAATTGAACATGATGTTTCAACATACACAATTGCAGAGCAGCATTTGATTTTGAAAATGTTCTTGAGCTCTTATTTATTTGCACTCAAGCTTGATTTCAGGGCTGTTTACAATCAGAGACTTTTGAGACGGACTTTATGCTTGTGATCAGGATTAATTAATAATACATGTTGAAGCGATCTGCTGTTGAGCGTACGTGACCTTTTTGAGATTCTGATTGCTATATCTGTTTTATGACTTCAGAATTATGATGATAGCGCTTGTTGCAGACAATTTGCCTTCCGAAGACAGGGGTGTTCAAATTTCCCAGGCCAAAAAAAAAAAGAAAACAAAAGAAGAAAAGAAATCCAAAGGCCAAAAAGGATTTTAAAAGACCAAAGTTTTTAATCAACGAATGTACTACAAAATGCACAAGTTGAATGGAGGCGGTGGGTTTTACAGTCTGAACAGTTTACAGAACTTTAAAAGCAGATGTTATTTTGTGGCTACTGATGGGGTTCAGTGCCATAATTCCATCTCTGACACTCCTGATTGTGCTGATCCACCGAAGAGCTGATGATGGAATGTCTTACTACATGTGCCTTGGCCATGTTGGATTGCCCCATGTCATACTTCTTTTGGTCCAATTCTTGGTTTGGATGTCGTTTCCCATAAGATCGTCTTTGTGTGGAAGAGCAGGGGAGTGGAAGAACATGAATGTGAAACGTCCCCACCTCATGTTTCTGATGCTTCTCTATGCAGTATTATTTGATTTGTGATGTGATTATGGGTTTTAGGGCACCAAAAATTACATCTTAAGAAGGAAAAAAAAACCCACCTTTACTCGTTACTTCATAAAAGGGGCGGAGTTATTGCCCTTTCTGTACAAAACGATTGCAGTTCAGCTTCAGTGGAAGTCGTTGCTCTCACTTGCTGCTCACTTGTTAATTTTTCTAGATCCAGATGTTTGTGTAGTATTTCTTCAAAAACATTGGTGTTTGTTTAAAAAAAATCTGTTAATAACATTACTTTGAAGTCCGTTTTCATGGTACGTAAAATAACTTCCCTTGTAAACTGGAAGGGACACAGTGATGGATGTACCACCCTGAAATGTTCTTTCTTTCTTTGTGATAAGATCTCTCTTGAAAGATTAAAAATAAAATAACAAGACGTGGACTTCATGTGTTCAGTTCTAGACCCTATTGCTGTAGACCTGATTATTGTGATAGTAATTAAGACTGTATATTTTTTTTCATGGATTCGAGATTAGCCATTAGGCCTCAAAGAAGGTTGCTGGTTTGAGATTGATGTGCAGTTAACACAATGTGGGGGTGGGGGGGGGGGTCATATTCTGATCATGCTACATTCTGATTTCAGTGCATACATTTGGTATAATAGCACTCCATGATGATGATTCATTGGCGTTTGTGTTACATGTTGTTTTCACAGAAAAACTGCACTTGTGAGGATTTGTTCATGTGAGGTTACGCAGAGGTCTGGGTACAAATGTTATAACCACCTTCTGGAAATTACGTGGAGTCAGTTCACTTGTTTTATCTCTTTCATGGACTCAATCTTTAAAAAAAAAAAAAAAAAAAAAAAAAAAAAAGCACGTTCAAACTTGCTTTATTTTCGTCCACTGTCCGCGCCTTTGTAGGCCACACACCTGCATTGGCTCCAGAGAGTCATCACACTTTTTTTTTTCTCTTGTTACATTTCAGCTTTTTTCGTTGTAATTAGGAGACTGGCTAGTAAAATTGTAAGCACTGCTCAGGGCGGAAACTAAGTGTCCATTATGCATTGCTGCTGTATTTTAATTTCTGAGGTGACTTTTTATTTGAAACACAACCTGTGGATAATAAATCAAGCGGCAAAGCTGGCGGTCCCTGCTGGGTCTGGTCCTGTATGCCTTACGGATGGCAACAGATCCGCCATCATCTCCTACATTCATTGTATTTGCAGACAATTGCTTTTCCTGTGATGGGACTCTTTTGTTACATGGTGATGGCCTTGAAGGGGCCCTAAGAGGTTCGCTGGATAGGACTGTATCAGGACTAAAATGAAAAGTAAATAATGTGTTGATTCTATTCTCACTCTGTAGCGAATACCTTTGATATCAGTGTGACGGGTCCTAGATGTTGATGTACTTGAAAACACTGTTTTGGACTTGTACACCCATCTTGCTTCTTCTCTAGCAGAGCTAAAAATAGGAAGATGATGCATATGTGTAGGTATGTGCATGGGCACACGCGAGCATGTGTGTGTGTGTGTGTGTGTGTGTGTGTGTGTGTGTGTGTGTGGGCGCGTGTGTTTTGTCTGTGTAGGAAAGTGGTGGGTGGGGAGAAGGTCACAACGAAACAATGCTGGTAATAAGAAGAATGGTGTTGGTTCTCTCGCTAAAAGTTTCATGCAGAGTTTAGGAAATAAACTTTTGCTGTTGAACATCGGTGAATCTCATAGCTCCAAATGCTTATCTTGTCCAACCTTGTCCCTCGATTTTTTTTCCCTGAGAAATTCAACCTTTGTTTTGATATTGCTGCTGCTTTTGAAGTTTAACAAGGAAAAAAAAATTTCAAATATTACTGATGTTTCCATTTGTGTTTTGAGAAAGGCTTGCCTGTATGAATTCGTTTGCTGGTTGGAAAGGTAATATATATATTACCTGTATGAATTCGTTTGCTGGTTGGAAAGGGTAATGTGATATATTACCTGTATGAATTCGTTTGTTGCTGGTTGGAAAGGGTAATACAATATGAATGTCCATTCTGTCCATTCCCATGACACAAAAACGACTGTGGTAATGAACTTTGTTGCTATGTCCTTTGCATAATTTGCATCGATAGTAAGTGGCTTGATTGACCGAAAAAAAATGTGGTATTCAAAATGACACTCTTCCGTTCCCGTATCTTCGTTGTGATTGGGGAATGGATAGAGGGCAGCAGCTGATTTTCTTTCAGACAGGCCATTGGCTTTTGAAATTCTACATTGGATCCGTTTAGCGATCAGAATTGCCTCAGGCACGGCTTTTACTTGCAGCATACTGGTTTGGTTACTCCCAGAGTCCCGATTCTCGGGGAACCTTTGTGGTTTTGTTTCTTTGTTTGTTTGCTTTCGGGAGGGGTTGAAAGAGGGAAGGGTTTTGAAAGGTTGAAAGAGGGAAGGGTTGAAAGAGGGAAGGGTTGAAAGAGGGAGGGGTGAAAGAGGGAAGGGTTGAAAGAGGGAGGGGTTGAAAGAGGGAGGGGTTGAAAAAGGGGGTTTGAAAGAGGGAGGGGTTGAAAGAGGGAGGGGTTGAAAGAGGAGGGGTTGAAAGAGGGAGGGGTTGGGAGGGGGGGTTGAAAGAGGGAGGGGTTGAAAGAGGGAAGGGTTGGAAGAGGGAGGGGTTGAAAGAGGGAGGGGTTGAAAGGGTTGAAAGAGGGAAGGGTTGGAAGAGGGAAGGGTTGAAAGAGGGAAGGGTTGAAAGAGGGAGGGGTTGAAAGGGTTGAAAGAGGGAGAGGTTGAAAGAGGGAGGGGTTGGAAGAGGGAGGGGTTGAAGGAGGGAGGGGTTTGAAAGAGGAAGGGGTTGAAAGAGGGAAGGGTTGAAAGAGAGAAGGGTTGAAAGAGGAAGGGTTTGAAAGAGGGAGGGGTTGAAGGAGGGAAGGGTTGAAAGAGGGAGGGGTTGAAAGAAAGGAGGGAAGGGGGGTTGAAGGGGGAGGGGTTGAAAAGAGGGAAGGGTTGAAGGAGGGAGGGGTTGAAAGAGGGAAGGGTTGAAAGAGGGAGGGTTGGAAAGAGGGAGGGGTTGGAAGAGGGAGGGGTTGAAAGGAGGGAAGGTTGTTGAAAGAGGGAGGGGTTGAAAGAGGGAAGGGTGAAGGAGGGAGGGGTTGAAAGAGGGAAGGGTTGAAAGAGGGAGGGGGTGAAAGAGGGAGGGGTTGAAAGAGGGAGGGGTTGAAAGAGGGAAGGGTTGAAAGAGGGAGGGGTTGAAGGAGGGAGGGGTTGGAAGAGGGGAAGGGTTGGAAGAGGGAAGGATTGCGTTTGATGCTTCAAGAGACATACCTGGCTGTGATGTGACCTTCTCTGTGTTGGGAGGAGTCTTTGAGTCTTTCAGCCATTGGCATTTCTCCGACTTTGTTAACGTTTGTCTTCCCTGACGCGTAGAGTACAACCGGCAGGGTTTATACAAAGCGCGTAGAACAACCGGCAGGGTTTATACAAAGGGCGTAGTACAAAAACCGGCAGGGTTTGTACAAAGGGCGTAGTACAACCGGCAGGGTTTATACAAAGCGCGTAGAACAACCGGCAGGGTTTATACAAAGCGCGTAGAAGAACCGGCAGGGTTTATGCAAAGCGCGTAGTACAACCGGCAGGGTTTATACAAAGGGCGTAGTACAACCGGCAGGGTTTATACAAAGGGTGTAGTACAAAACCGGCAGGGTTTATAAAAAGAGAGGGTAGTACAACCGGCAGGGTTTACACAAAGGGCGTGGCCTCGGCATGACGTAGAACACGCTGATTTCACGCTCTGCTGTGAGCATGATGCCACTGACGGGGGCCATAGATGGGAGTCACCAGTAGGGCTGTGGCAGACAGTCAAGTGTGTTCGTAGGTCATCGGTAGACTCGTCCAGTGCGGGGAGGGAGTGGGGGGTGGGGGTGGGGTGGCTGTTCCTGTTCAACACACAATCTACCGTTGAAGGTCTTTAAGGTTTTGCACTTGACGTTCCCCCAGCAGACATACCACAAAGCGGTTGAAGAGTCCACGAAACAGCTGGCCTTTCGCAGTGTAGCCGACCCGTGTCTGCAAAGCGGCTGGTATCCCCGCAGACCAGCCGTCATTCTGCACAGCAGTCGACCTGCCACATAGGAGGGGGCTTCCACAAAGCAGCTGGCGGTCCACAAAACAGCAGACGTTCCACTAAACAACTGGCATTCCAGCAGACCGCTGACACCCCCACAAAACAGCTGACAGTACACAAGACAGCCGACATTCCACAAAACAGCCGACATTCCACAAAACAGCTGACATTCCACAGAGCTCCTGACGAGTCCACAAAACAGCTGCCACTCCGCTGAGCAGCTGGCGGTCCACACAGTAGTCCGCAAGACAGCTGACATTCCACAAAACAGCTGACATTCCACAAAACAGCTGACGGTCCACAAAGCTCTTGACATTCCGCTGGGCAGCTGAGATTCCGCAGAACAGCTTGCGTGCTACGAATCGGCTGACATTTTATAAATCAGCTGAAATGTTAGAAATCGGCTGACATTCTATGGCGGGAATCTTGCGACTCGGCTGGCATTCTGTGAATGAGCAAACATTTTATGAATTAATTGACATTCCACAAAACAGCTGGCATTCTGTGATTCAGCCGACATTCTATGAGTCTGTTGACATTTTTTTTTATGAATCGACCGACTGTCTATAAATCAGCTGACATTCTATGAATCAGTTGACGTTCTGTGAATCAGCAGATATTCTGTAAAAAAAAAAAAAAATCAGCTGACATTCTATGAATCGGTCAATATTCTATGAACTTGCTTTCATTTTATGAATCAGCTGACATTCTGTGAATCTGCAGATATTCTATGAAAATCAGAAGATATGAATTAATATCACTATTGTATGAATTTGCCTGCATTTGATTAACCAGTTAACATTCAATGAATCAGCTGACATTCTATAAATCAGGAAATATTCTATGAACCAGGAAATATCAGGAAATATTCAATGAACCAGGAAATATTCTATGAATCAACTCATGTTCTATGCATCGGTTGGCGTTCTATACATTAGCTGACAGACTACTAATCAGTTGACTTTTAAACATTGATCAACTGTCATTCTATGAATCGGTTAATGATCTATGAATCTCCTGGCATTTTGGCATTTCATTTATCAGCTGAGCATTAAAAGAATCAGCGGACATTCTATGAATCCGTAGATATTCTACGCATCAAATCATGTTCTATGATTTTGTTGACAATCTCTGGATTGTCTGCAGGCAGCTGACGGTTTCTGAATAATCTGACAGTCCAGAGAACATCTGACGTTCACTGAATGAATTGACACAATCCCCGGAGCAGCTAGCGTTTACTGAAGAAACTGACTCTACATGACTAACGGTCTTTGAAGAAGGTGACATTAACTGCAGCAAGGCGATATGTCACGAAGAGCAGAGATTTCACACGTCAGTAGCCGACGTGCTACAAAAGAACAGACTGATCTTTCATCTGTCAGCTGTTCTGCCTTTGTGACTGAAAAGAAACAAACACGAACAAAAAAAGTGTCAAGCGCCCCCCCCCCCCCCCCCCCCCCCCCCCCCCCCCCCCCCCCCAAAAAAAAAAAAAAAAGGAAAAGAAAAAAAGAAAAAAAAAGAAAGAGGAAATTAGAAAGAAGCAGGTGGCATTCTGTGACGCCAGATCTGCACTGCATCTTGACGTCCGATCGTCAGCGCTATGCCACTGGCAGATGAGGTGGAACTGACATTCTATGAAGACCAGTGACACAGGTGGTATTCCAGGAATGAACGGGGTTTTTCTGTCCAGGCGATATCATAAAAGCTTGTATTTAAATTTTTTTTTTTGTTTTAGTTCAGCTTGGCTGACTGTCTGAATGCGTTGTCGTTCTGGTGGTAAGAGTAGGGAAGATATATGCCCCCCCCCCCTTCCACCTGCCAAATCATTGCAGATGTGTGTGGGTGTAAACTAACGAAAAACAAAGAGAAAGCTCAAGTATCCCAGTCTCTAATTCAGTTTTTTCTCCCATTTAAACTTTACGTCATCTTCCATACAATCCAGGTGAATGTCTCTAGAGGTCATCAAGGATGTCATCCTCCCCCCCCCCCCCCCCCCCCCCCTCCTCTAACAGACCTGTTCTTGAAAAAAAATCAGAGGAAGACAACGCCAGCCTTTGCATCGCAAATAGAGTTACTTGTTCTTAGTTTCTGGGTCAAGCAAAGAGACGGAGAGAGTTTTGTTGCTGTTGTTGTCGTACCCTGGCTAAAAGACTCCAGGGATCATCCGAACAGCCGAAGTACTTGAACACAGTGGTACAAATGCATCAGCTGGGGGGATGAGACGTTACGTGTGTGACCGTTTTTGATTACCCCGCCACATGGGCAGCCACACTCCGACTTCGGGGGATTTTGGAGACTGATAATGTTATGCTAGGAGCTTGTCACGACGACTGAAGACAATCCCCGCATAACTATGCAGAGCATAACAATGTTTTGATGTAGCCTTGGTGTTCTAGCCTATGTCAGTTGGTCTGACACAGCCTTGAGCCAAGGCGGGACGGAGAGCGCGAAATGTTGGAATGGAAGCGCTGGCCAGGACAGCGATGGGGATGAAGGGGGATGGGCATTGCAGGCGCACCGTTCACACCCCCAGAGTTGGGGCGTGGTATCCCCCGCTGACCCGTGAAGCTGACTGATGGGTCACCACTTCTCTTAGGTGCCCACCGGCGGCAGCTTTCAACAAACGGCGGGATCACTGTCACTGAACGCGAGCTTTAACACAAAATTACCTCCCTTACTGGTGTCCGAGCATCGTCAGTGAAGTACCAGCATATTTTTCTTCCCACGCACCACACAGAACACACAGTCTGATGATCGGCCCGCCTTAAACACCGTATCAGTGAGTGTTCATTTGGATGAAAGGTCAAACGAGATTTGTAGAGTTTCGGTTAAGGGATCCAAACCTTCGCAGTTACGCTCGAGAACGAAGAATTGGACGACACGCGGTTACATCAGATTTTGAGATCAGACAGGAAAGGGGGTGGGGGTCGGATGGGAATGACTGCTGTACTCTGTACTTCGAAGATACATCCTCCCTGAGGGGAGCAAACGGTCTCCACACAGAGAACTGTGTTGCGACTAGAAAATCAGATGATACAGCAGAGTTCAGTATAGTACAGTTCTAAACAGAAGGTGCGGTATAGTTTAGCACTGAACACTGCAGCACAACACCGTCAGCTATGGCACATGCTGAACGAGTCAGTTGAGGGGGGGGAGGGGGGGGGGGGGGGGGGGGGGGGGAAAACAGTAGGCAAACAGTTTTTTTGTCATTGTAACGTTAAGTTACCAAAGACTTAATTGCAAAACAGTATATGAGATAGTGCTTTGCAACACAATGCGATACCATAGAACCCAATAAACACCGCGCTGTTCAATATGTTACGTCTAATGAGAAGTTTCTGTCATCGAGCATCACTGTTGACACTCCCTATATAGTGGATAGTATATCCCCAATATAATGTGTAATAGCTGGTGGACTTTCAGAACTATTGAAATTCTTGAAAAGCTCGCATTATTATGCTTAAAACAGCTACAGTATTACAAAAACAGCTAACATTCTGCAGGCTGCCAAAGTGTGATTGACTGACATCCAACAATAATCATGACAATCTGCAATGTAACGGTACAATTCTGATATTTCAGAAAGCAAGTGACACTCTGTTGTTTTTACATATCCTCTGTACAATACTGAGCTGAGAACCAATGTATTATATCACCACCGAAAATCAATGCATTATCTTTTTTATATATCCTTTTTTTTTTTTTTTTAATTTGACAATGGGCATTGTTATAGCCAAGGGATGATTGTCTTTATATCGTCTGTGTGAAATGTTTTAGGTGCGATTCTAAAAACGGATTGCATCCCTGTTCGTCTTGTTGTTAGCGTCTTCTTTAATGTTGTTTGTTTTCGTGTTTTTTTTTTTTTAATGAAGCAATAAAGATGTATACTACTTTACTGTGTTTGTTGTGGACCCTACAGTCTCATTCATCGTCATTCCTACCGTTCTGTCTCTGTCTCTGTGTCTGTCTGTCTGTCTGTCTGTCTGTCTCTCTCTCTCTCTCTCTCACACACACACACACACACACACACACACACACACACACACACACACCTGTGATAGCTCACATAAAATCAGTGTTGACATGAAGTACCACAACCCAGCGACCTGCCGCAGTGAGCGAGTGACCATCCTGTTACCGATCTTCTGACTCTTAGGAACTTAGCGACAAATCCTTACCGACCAGCTGACTTCATGACATGACCCTGACTTACGGATCTACGATCTCGCAGGGTCACTGCCTGAGAAAGCCAGTTTCTGGCGTCCCGGAACGCCGTTTCACTTTGCGCCGTCAGAGAGTTGTAATGTAATGTAATGTAATATAATGTAATGTAATGTAATGTAATGTAAAAGGATATTTA
>JADBJO010018384.1:30000-35479 GCA_016801955.1 Conus betulinus | reverse complement strand
TGTGAGGTGTGGGTGTGTGTGTGTGTGCTGTGTGTGTGTGTGTGTGGTGTGTTTGAGAGGAGGAGAAGGACCCCCCGGAAGGAGGAGAGAGCTTGGAGAGAGCAGGAGACGAGACAAGAGAGATGAGAGCAGAGAAGAGAGAGAGAGAGAGAGAGAGAGAGGAAGAGTTGATTTGTTACTCTTCTCTCTTACTTCACACATTTTTGTGTGTTGTTTCTTTCATTTATGTTGTTTGATTATTTCTTTCACTAAGTGTTGTGCTGAGTTGTGTGTGTGTTTTCACACAAACACACACAACGCAAACAACACAAACCACACAACACACACACACACACCACACGCAGACGCACACACAAACGCGCACACACACACGCGCCACGCGCACGCGTGCACACACACAACCCACAAAACACACACACCAACACACACACACACACAAACACACACACACACACACACCACCCCACACAGAATAAAACTCATAAAGGAGACTTACAACCGAAACAGTTAACATTCATAAGTTAAATAATGAAAATTAGAATTGGCACCAATAAAAATAAAATAATCTTAACTGTAACCAAAACATTTTTAATCTCTCTCTCTCTCTCTCCTCGCTCTCTCTCTCCTCTCTCTCAAACACACAACACACACACACCACCACACACACACTACACACACACACACACACACACACACACTACAACGCACACATACACCCACACCCCAGACGCAACAACACACGCCACATAAAAACACCACAACACCACACATGAACACTACAGATTCAACACCACACACACACACACATGCACATAAACACACACACAACACACACCACACACACCCACACCACACGCACAACATCCACACACACACACGCCACATTTTAAACACACACACACCACTACCACACACCACACACAACACACACACACACACCACACACACACACACCAACATAAAACACACACAAAGGACCGACCCCTTTCCCTTCCCCCTCACGCTACTCACGTGCATACGTGCCTGACATATATTCCCTCACAGACAATACAGATAAAAACCCAAATCTCTCTCTCTCATCCTCTCGAATCTCTAAAGCCTCTCTGCTCTCTCCACCCCCCCCTCTCTCTCTCTCCTCTCCACCCTCTCTCTCTCCTCTCAACAGTAGAAAGTGCGGGAAGACCTTGAGGCATTTTTAGTTGTCAAAGGAAGCTAAAAATGCTGACACCACTGAAATTCCTACTGAAGGCATTCAAATGTGACAGAGGCAGATTGGCAGTTGCAGGGGTGGAGGCAGAGCAGAGGCGACAGGACAGACAGGATGCAGTGAGAGAGGCAGAACCAGCAGCAGCATCAACGGAGAAGAGACAGAAGCAGAAGCAGAAAGCAGAGACAGAGGGACAGAAGCAGAGGCACAGGCACAGGCAGAAGAAGCAGTGGATCCAACTTTCCAAAAGATCCGTGTGCTTCGCTGATCGAGAACAATCTAACGGCAGCAGCACGGATGCCAAGACGCGGCGCAACATCCTTGCTTAGCCATTGTCCATGGCCCACCGTGCGCTACGCTGCGGGGTCCGCTGAGGGCCCGGATGTGGATTGTGGTCCAACAGATCCCAAAAATCTGGTACAGTGGTCGTCCTGAAGGAAACAGGTTGGGCTTACACTGTAGGTTGCCGCGGAAGGGAATTCTAGGACCAAAATTTACAGCTGCTGACCTAAGTGCCACTCGATTAGCCGCCCCTGATAAAAAGCAGAAGATGTTCCTGATGTCTGCATATCAATTAGAACAGCAACAGCAAGGGCCCCTGGCGGGCAAAGATATACTAAGTGTCAATGTAGCTACAATCAATGTACATCAGGACGATGCAAGCTGCATAAGGAAAAAAAAAAAACGCTTAAATGCAACTCGTGCTGTCACCCCGAGCAGATCATACAAAAATTTCTAACTTAACTCGACTGGACCCTGGAGATCTGTTTGACCGAGACTTTTTCCTCTTTTATTGATTTAAAAAAATTGTTTTTTCATTGATTTTCGGCAATTGGCCACATCATGTTTGGATTTTTTTTTTTTTGGATGCCTGCGTCCGTTTTGTGATTGCAAGTGTGTTCTTTTCTTATAAACTGCAATTCCATAAGGCGGGGATGTCTTAAAACTGTCTCCACATGTTTGTTTTTGTGGCAGCTCTTGTATCTATGTTTAAAGTCTTCGTCATATCAGGAATTGGAGTCCGCCAAAGGGTGTTTTAGGGCGAGGCGTATTCACATCGGGGCAATAATCCGCCACCACTGCATAATGTGAACATAGTGCAGCTTTTTACATTAATGGTGACAATTTTGTTACATTACGCAGGGTGCATTCCCATAATGCTGACTACCTAGCCACAATTTTCGGCTAGTGTTCCATCATTAGGCAATATCAACATCGAGTCGTAATTTATACATCCGATAAGTAGATCACCCCCTATATATTATATATATCTATATAACATACACACATATATCACCGATAACTACACTTAACACTTTATTCCACCCTTGTACAATACATGAGACATCAGTATCAATACATACCCGGTATTAGGGCTGAATTATGATCAGAACGCTGCAGATCTGCTCCGCAGGTTTTCACTCGCATATTAGTTTCCGCCCCTACACACCCCACATCCCTCACACCCCACACACACAAACACACACAACCACACACCACACACCACAAACCACTATATAACTTCACCCTAGATTATATTTACTATTTCTACCTATATCTAAAGTGACGTAGAGAGAGGAGAGAGAGCCGAGAGAGAGAGAGGAGGAGAGAGAGAGAGAGATTGAGAGCGAAGCTGATTGCAGGGATTGGTATACACACAAAAGGACAATAGGATGGGCCCCAACGTAATACACAATAGATCTCCCCTGAATGTGTGGCCTAGTTTGGTCCTCTTGGGTGAGATTTTATCCTGACGGTTCATGGCCCTTAAATCTATTCTGCTTTTTATGGCGGAGGAAAGTATGTCCGCATGATACGCCAAGACCGAAGCACGAGCCAAAACACAAATATTTGGCAGCAGATAAAACTAAATTCAAAATCTAGATTTCCTTTATACCCAGCGTGGGTTGCTTGTAAGTGCCAGAAGTTTGGACACCCAGATAGGATGTCCATGTTCTGGCGAGGAGCCCTTCGCTGTCGTGTGGTGTTCTGTTCAAGAAAATCACTTTATGATGGGCGCCTGTATAACGATCGCGATCATTGTGTAACAAAATATTTGCACCCCGGTGGCGATTCAACCTTCCTCCTTTCACCCGCGGATATGCCTGTTTGCATTCACCCCCCCAGCGCGAATATACACAAAAAGTTCAAAACAGAAACAAATCTAATTGGGCCGGGCTCGTAAGCGCCCCGTCCCTTGGTCCACTTTTCCCCAATCGACCGCGCACTCAGTTTCTTCATACACTTCGGCTGTGCAGAAAGTCTCAACCCGTTCTGTCTGCTGCCAGAATGGATGAGTTCATTTTCACTAAAACATTACAAGGTAAAATATCAAAACTTTGAGGAAGCAAAATCCATCATCTCCAACCCAAAGTGGGTGCCCCTGGTGGGGGCAATAAATCCACCATCCCTCAGACTGCCCAGCAGTCTATTCCATCTGCTGCTGTGGCAGAATAAAAAGCCAGCCCTCCCAAACTCGACCTTTCGTGAGGGCAGGTGCCCCTACGGGTAAGGAGTACAACCAAGTGTGAAGATAGTGAGATTAAAAAAGAAACCCTCCACCATCTCCAAAACCGAAACCGTCTTCACCTGCAGGCAAGCCTGCCGGCTGGTCTGGACAACAAAACAATCCAGTCCAACTCAAAAACAAATACGCTCCATTGGATGCAGACGATGACTCAGAGATGAACTGATTTCTCCCCTATTCGTTCTCTGCACCATGGACAGTAAAATAATTCATTTGAAATATCCGTGGCTTATATTCAAACTTTGAGGAGCTGCAGCTTTGTGTGTCCACACTAAAACCTCATGTAGTAGCTCTTTAGGAAACAACAATTCAAAAGCAGAAGACCTTTACTCTTTCTGGCTTCAATATTCTTTCCCAACCTGCACACCATCCACACTGGGACTAACGGGCGGGTGTTGCCCTTCTTATGCACAAAACTTTGCTGTTTAGTCCTGTCTTCTCTGGCTACCCCCTTCAGACAATAGCTGCGAGAGCTACTTTCCATAAAACCGTTACAATGTGCTCGTTAAATCTGCCACCTTCTCTCCTGTTTGTCGTCAGGACCTTGTCAGTCTGATGGGAGAACTTCCTCAACCTTTTCTGCTGTTGGGTGATTTCAGTGGACACAATCCTCTTTGAGGTAGTGTGAATTCATCATCCAGAGGTCTGCTTCTGGAAGGCATCTTTTCAAAGTTCGATCTGTCTTGTGTCCTGAACGATGGATCTCTAACTTACATCCACTCTTCCACAGGTTCACTTTCATGTCAGATTTGTCGATATATGACCCCTCGCTGGTCCTGGACCATGAGTGGTGTGGTCCATGATGATCTGCACGGAAGCGACCATTTTCCTGTTCTATTAAACTCATATTAACTGAAAACGCCTCTGTTTCACAACACCTTAATTATAAGAGGGGTAATTGGAATCTTTTTGCTGCCAATATTTCAAAGGAGCTCCAGAAATTGACATTCTTCAAAGTCCAGACCCTGCAGAATCTCTGACCAGTACTTTGATTAGGTGTGCTAAAAACCTGTATTCCAATGTCTTCCAACAAACTCCAACTGCCCAAAACACCTTGGCTTAATTTTGACTGCCAACAAATTTCAAAAGTACGCAAATGGGCTCAGCATCGGGTATTCCAAAGACCTCCAGGTCCCAATGCTCAAGCCCATCAGAAACTCTGTGCCAAAACGAGCCACACTTTCAAAATCAGTAAACGTCAGTCTTGGAGAAACTTCTGCTCCGGGCTGACATCTAAAACACCCAAGAAGAAAGTCTGGAACATCATCAGAAAGATCAAAGGGAAGAGCACCAACCCCTCAATTCATCACCTTAAACTTGCCGATGTTCTGATAACTGACAAACATGCTGTTGCCAATCTGCTGGCCTCCACATTCGACAGAAAATCATCATTTTCAAGTAAATCTGCAGCCTTTTTAAGAAATAAACAACTCAGAGAAAAATCTTCATACAATTTCACATCAGACAGCTCTGAAGCCTACAACCTTCATTTTTCAATCGATGAACTGAAATCAGCTCTGCAAACCTGCAATGATTCTGTCCCTGGTCTGGATGATATTCATTATCAGATTTTGAAAACATCTCCCAGAGAGCTGTCTCCAGACCCTCCTTAAAGTCTACAACCATATCTGGACAAGAGGGTGCTGTCCACCCTCCTGGCGGAAAGCCCTGACCATTCCAATCCCTAACCCTGGAAAGGACCTTACCACCCTTCAAACTATCGTCCCAGTAGCTCTGACCAGCTG
>JADBJO010018384.1:10000-22500 GCA_016801955.1 Conus betulinus | reverse complement strand
ACCACCTGACGGTCATGTCATCTTCTGGAGTCGGATCCCAGTGAAAAGCGATAACTTCGACCACTCTCTATTCGTTCATGTTTTCTGAATGTAGACAAAAACCGGTTAGGTCAAAGAACGTGACAGGTTACACGTTTCCCTTTGTCTTTCCTGACGTTCTAGGTTTTGACTCCACACGCGACGAAAAAAGGGCACAGCTCTGTCCATGTCATTAAGCTGTGAATGCAGGCCACTTAAATGCCGTCATAGGCTTAAACTAGGATTCTCTTTCTTTTGGAACACTTCCAAACCACGTCAGACTGCCAACGCCGTGTGGAACTGTTCAGTGTCTGTGTGGCCTGAACTGTACAGACATTTCCCCTGTGACTTCACGGCTGACTGCGCCGATGCTGAAGATGAAACCTTCTGTCCCTTCATGATGAAAGAGGGTGGACCTAAATTCGTAAGTGTCTTTTTTGTGTGTCTGCCAAAAATAAATAATACTGATAGTTAAATAAACAAGTTGTTTTAGTCTCCAACAATTCGTTAGTTTCAAACATACAAGAGAAAATACATTAAGGTATAAAGGTAATCCTAGTCAAGCCCTATAATCAGTGCAAAACAAAATAATCCCAATCAAAATCATGTACATTGGCAAAGCAAGAGAGGTAAACGCGCGCGCGCGCGCGCGCGCGCGCGTGTGGTGTGTGTGTGTGTGTATGTGTGTGTACGTGTGTGTTCACAAACATGTAATCAGTAGAATAAAAAGAAAATGATGAAGGTACAGGTGTGGGTGGGAAGGACATAAGCATGTTGGTTACACTTAAAAAAAATTCGATCAACACTTCGCTGCGGATAAATCTTTCACATTTATATGGTGGTTAGAGAGAGAGAGAGAGAGAGAGAGAGAGAGAGAGAGAGAGAGAGAGAGAGAGAGTATGAACATTTTTTTTCAGGCCCCCAACCCCCAGATATGAGGTCAAATTAACATCAAACTAAAAAGCACGCATCACGACCAATCAGCTTTCTAGGGTGAGGCTGTCAACAAAGGTTTGCCTTAATGTAATGGCATTGAACAGAAATGCACCCAGCTTCCTAACATTGAAAACAGACCCATTTCTCAACAAGACTACATGTGGATCGACACGAAAATTAAGATTTTGTTCACGCTTATATCATTGCACAGAACACAACACATGGTCCTCATCTTCAAAGACCATACACATTTTGCACATAAGATTAGCATTGTTGCTGAAAGTTGTTTTGAAAATCAATCCATTGATTAGTAACACACCAAGCCTCAGCATTATTAGACAATCCCTAAAGCAACTAATGCCCATGCTATCAACGTATTTCTCTCTCTCTCTCTCTCTCTCTCTCTCTCTCTCTCACACACACACACACACACACACACACACACACACACACACACACACACACACACACACACACACACACACCACACACGCACGCATGCATGCATGCATACACACACACACGTATGTGCACTTCTCTTGTGACACATATACAAGTGTGTGTGTGTGTGTGTGTGTGTGTGTGTGTGTGTGTGTGTGTGTGTGTGTGTGTGCGCGTGCGTTTGCGTGTGTGTGAATGCGTGTGTGTGCGCGCGCGCGTGTGTGTATGTGTGTGTGTGTGTGTGTGTGTGTGTTCGTTCGCGTACGGGCATACATGCATATTTGTGTGTAGGTGTGTGCGGAGAGAGAGAGAGAGAGAGAGAGAGAGAGAGAGAGAGAGAGAGAGAGAGAGAGAGAGAGAGAGAGAGAGAGACTTCATACTTTTTTATTCAGTAAGGCCATTGGCCCATTGGTCAGAGAGAGAGAGAGAGAGAGAGAGAGAGAGAGAGAGAGAGAGAGAGAGATTCACAAAAGAGAAATCAAACTCTTATAATAGATAATTTGAGTGACTTGGTATGCTTTCCGAGGTAAGTTGAGAAAGCTGGCCCAGAACTCATTGTGATTCAACCCAGATGGGGCAAAGGCCGACTTTGGTACAAGTCTTAAATGTGTACTCACTGTAGAAAATTTAATAAACCAACTCTTTATGGGCACCAGGTTGGTCCAAAAATAAAAACGTGACCTCCTCAATGACATTTTTTTTTGTTTTTTTTTTAGTCTCTTTAGTCACATTTCCCTTCTCACCCCCCACAGATGGTGTACATGGAACCAGTCTCTATTTTAACCAATCAGAATGCTTTGGAAATTCGATGAACCAACTTTTGGAATCGTCTTGTGCTTTTCAGCTTATTCTGGTCCTCCAATGAGGTATCCAGAATTACGACGCATAAGCAAATGTCAAGTGAAGCTTAACACTTAAGTACAAAAGTAAAAAAAAAGGATGTAGATCTGAGTCAATCAATGGTGACAGTCAGAAATGAATTCGATATGTTTGTTGTATTAGTAAAAAAAAAAAAAAAAAAAAAAAAAAAAAAAAAAAAAAATTCACTGTATTTCATTGAAAATGGATGGAATCAGTTGTCAGAGAATCTAGTGAAATGATATGGCAGACCTGTTTTACTCCACCAGACAGCTCATGCAGTCCGAACCAACATTGTCACTTTTCATAGAAAAAAAACCTGAACTGTCCTGTCAAAGATTTGCGAATACGTTACTCATTACTCAGTCATTCATAAAGTTAGTAGAATTAAAATGTGCGAGCGGGGAATGGATTGTCTGTAATACAGGTTTGCACCAAAAAGGTAAACAACTCAACATATTCACACAATACCCAAGGACAAGGTACCCTCTTTTTAGTTGTAGAATAGTTCCGTTCAGCCAGATAGTTTTTTTTTCTGGCATAGAGGCAGATTTTTTCATTGTGCTCCTCCATCATGACTGCTCCAGTGTGCCAACATCAGACATCTTCAGGGCGTAGGCCTTGAAACGGTCAGGAAGATGCAGGGTCAGCTTCCTAGTCACGATGATTGTAATGCCAAATGAAGTTGCTATGTTGAGAGAGAGAGAGAGAGAGAGAGAGAGAGAGAGAGAGAGAGAGAGAGAGAGGGGGGGAGGGAAGGAGAGAGAGAGAGGATGAGAGAGAGAGAGAGGAGTGTGAAAGCTTGTGTGTGTGTGTGTGTGTGTGTGTGTGTGTGCAAGGGTGCGCGCGCGTGTTACTTAAACAATTATAGCATATGTCACGTGATTTTCATCTACAATTCTTGTTGTTAGATTTTAGTCGAAAGAAGAAACTACCATTCCTTTGCTGACCACAAAAGACACTGTGAGAAAAGAGGAGCCCTACCGGTCGGTGTCGATGACCCTCAAAGATGGAAGATTGTAATTGAAGCTCTTGATTCCAACCCGGACAGAATGATTGTTTTTGGGTTGCCCTCCACCAAGCATTGCTCACCGTGAATCAAAGACATCTACACAAGGAACATGTCTGGTTCAGTAATGGATCTCTCTCTCTCTCTCTCTCTCTCTCTCTCTCTCTCTCTCTCTCTGTATGTGTATGTATGAACGAATGTACATATGTATGTATGTTTGTCTGTATGTCTGTCTGTCTGTCTGTATGTATGTATATATGTATGTATACTCTACCAATCGAGCGCACATGTTCCTTCCCCGAAAACAAGGCGGCCTTGGTCTGTTGAAACCAAGTACTATGTACTACGCCAAACGCATCTCCTTCCTGATCTCTGTTCTTAACAGTGATGACCAACATGTCGGAATGGTAGCGCGCAACAGTTTTCCATCTCCACATGGAAAAAAGAAAAGTGCCTCACGCAGATCCAGACAACAGCAATTTTGGAGGATATGCCACAGACTCCGAAGGGAAGTTAAGGAAAGGCAGTAAGGTCAACTGGTCACGCTCTTCCTTCGTTGAGCTCCATGAGCTGTGTGTGCGACTGGATCTGAGGCTGGAATTCGATGAAAACAGCGACAGTTTCAGAGTAGTACTCCCAGCTTCTGAGGATAGAGTAATTCAAATGCGCTACAGTAATTCTAAACAATTGTACAGCGCAATCAAAAGAATGCAAATGGGCAAAGATACGCACCATTTTCAGCAGCTGCAACAACAAGGGAGAATCATCCGGGTTGCAATTCCGGATGCGGTAATGCCCCACTCCATAGGACACCTCACCAACACCAACGTCAATGACCAAATAACCAGATTCATCAACAAGGGACGTCTACAGCTGCTGGAGACCAATGCAGTGAACAACATCTACTATCCTGATACTTTACCGGAGAGAGTGTGCTTTGTGCGGGTTTCGTTCTGACACAAACTCCCATGCCTTGAATGGATGTCGTCGACTGAGGGGCCTCTACACACAAAGACACGACAGATGCGTTGAGATCATCAGAAAGGAGCTACAGAAATGCATTGCGACGGATTTTGTGGATGTTTTTCAAAATAGGCCTGTCTATAAACGGTGTTGAAGATCTACCAAGGCTGAAACCAGATCTATGCTTCATCGACCATCGAAACTCGGTGGCATTCGTCATCGAGGTTTTCAAACCCATTTGACACATTCATACAAACATGCTATGAGGGCAAATTTCAAAAGTACATGCCTCTTTGCTATGCTCTTAGTGATGCCGGATTTAGCACGAAAGTGGTTGTTCTTGTAATAGGTTCACTAGGCATAGTTCATAAAAGAGTGGTTTCAGGGCTTTCAATGTTAGGACTGCCCATAACAAAATGTAAACAACTCGCAAAATACTGAGCATGTCTGTCATGATTGGGTCAAGGCGTGTTTGGTCAAGGCGGAATCACCTCATGAACCAGCATTGAAACTGACAGATGTTGATTTTCAAACTGTGCTTTAAATAGTATCAGCTGACTAAAGCACTGACAGACAAAGAATTGGAACCAGCCGGAGAGAGAAAGGACGTGGGGACAGAGAGAGAGAGAGAGAGAGAGAGAGAGAGAGAGAGAGAGAGAGAGAGAGAGAGAGAGTATGTGAAAGATAACGTTTATCGATGCGCCTGCAATCTGAACTACTGTGCATTGCTGTTGATTTGACAAGTTGATGCATTAAAGTAATTGATATGTATGTATGTATCGATGTTTATATGTATCTATGTATGTGTGTTTCTGTGTTTGTCCATATGCATGCATTATGTATGTATGTATGTATGTATGTATGTATGTATGTATGTATGTATGCATGTGTTTCTGCATGTCCATGTATGCATGTATGTATGTATGTATGTATGTATGTATGTATGTATGTATGTATGTATGTATGTATGTATGTATGTATGTATGTATGTATATGTATGTATGTATGTATGCATGCATGTATGTATGTATGCATGTATGGATCCGTTTTGCCTTGGCGAAGGTCTGCGCTCTCCAGAGTGTCCTTGGACTTCATGTGTTGATTGGTTTAGCCGTAACCCCAGTGCACTGTGACCTCATTACGTAGCGTTTGTGGTGTACTGTACGTTGATTAGTCCATATTCTTCCTTGTATGAAACTGAAGCGTCAGCTTACCACCTTCTTTACCTATTTAATCACTAACACAAACGCGCGCGCGCGCGCGCGCACACACACACACACACATGCGCACGCGCGTACACAGGCGCCCGCCCGCGCACTAGCGCGCGCGCGTGCACACACACACACACACACATTCGCGCGCGCGCGCGCGCGCACACACACACACACACACACACACACACACACACACACACACACACATTCGCACACACATCCCATACTTCCATACACAGATTTATGTACATTCACTGCACACACACACACACACACACAACACACACACACACACACACACACACACACACACACACGCACGCGCGCGCGCGCGCGCGCGCGCGCGCGCGCAACGCACACAAACAAAACAAACACACACACACACACACACACACACACACACACAGAAACCAATTAATGTTAGGTAGACCTCAAGGTCTGACCAGCGCGTTTGGCTAATGGGTAGGTCAGACATCTACTAAGTCGTAGCCACGACTCCCTCTTCTCCATTCTCTCATCTTAGTTAATTCATTTATCCATCAGTTTAAAATCATGCATAGTGTGGTTTCAAAATTTAGTGGATGTGGTGTAGCGTATATGGGTTAGTCTGCACGCAATGACACCTCCTTGATGAAACTGGAACTGAAAGGTATGTATGTATGCACGTACGTATGCGTGTATCTATCTAATCTATCTATCTATCTATCTATCTATCTCTATCTATCTATCTATCTATCTATCTATTACATGCAAGAAAGAATATATATATGTATGTATATGTATGTATGTATGTATTCATGCATGCATATATATATATATATATATATATATATATATATATATATATATATATATATATATATATGTATGTGTGTGTATGTGTGTGTATGTGTGTTTGAATGCATGCATGCATAACGAGAGGCAGAAATTCCGCACAAACATAAAAAATCATGCACAAAAATCTCATTTGTCAGTTATTTAATTGGAAACTTGGTACCAACTTAAACAGACCAAATCTGCATTAGAAAATGTGACTGAAAAAGGCATGTGTGAACAGAAAAAAAAACAACAAAAAACACCTGAATCAAGTTCATAAACAACTGTCAAACATGGTTATTGCACAGCATAAACCATTTTTCAAAAGAGATGATTCTGTCAATATTTGGTGTATCCGCCATTGGCAGCTACACAGGCTCGAAGACGCCGAGGCATGACTGCATGCGAGGCATGAGACGTCGGATCTGCACCTGCTGGATGTTGACCCAGTGATGCTGAAGAACGGTGATCAGTTCACCTCTCGTCTGGGGCTTCGGCTGATGCTGCTCCACTCTCCTGCCCGAGCGCTTCCCAAAGGTGCTCAATGCAGTTCATGTCAGGTGACAGGGATGGCCAGGGCATCACCTCCGCTCCATTCTGCTGCAGAAACTGATGGGTCATCCGGGCACTGTGAGGTGTAGCATTATCATGCCAGAACACAAATCTGCGTCGTCCACCATGGTGATCCAGGAGTGGAAGCAGGACAGGCTGGAGGACGTGGTTCACGTAACGCTGTGCCGTAATGTTGCCATCGATCACCACGAGCTGGGATCTAAAGTTGGCGTTGATGGCACCCCACACCATCACTGAAGGGCCGCCAGACCGGTCAAGCTGCCTAACAAAGGGTCATGATACCGTTCTCCTCGTCTCCTGCAAATTCTGATTCTCCAATCAGCGTGGCTCATGCAAAAAAACGTGACTCGTCAGAGATGATGATATTCTTCCATGCGTGTCTTCCCAGGAATGCACCATTGCTGCCCAATGGCGCCAGGCCTGCCTGTGTCTCTCAGTCAATACAGGGCCAACATAGGGCCGGTGAAACCTGATTCCTGCATGTGGCAGGCCTCGTCTGATGGTGCGGCTGCTGATGGATCCCCCACGCTTCCCCAAAGTTGCTCTTGTGGTGGCAGCAGCAGTCAGGAATCGGTTCCTGAGGTGGGAAAGGTGAATGGCTCGAGCTTGTCTCTGAGTCGTCACTCGAACTTTTATTACAGCAATTTAAAATACATAAAAAAAGCTCCTGCAGACTCTGGAAGATCAATTAGTTGATTTTGTTCGCGTTCATGTCAAACTGAACTCTCTTCTACCATCAAGCGCGCATGTTCCTTCCCCCAAAACAAGGCGGCCTTGGTCTGTTGAAACCAAAGTACCATGTACTATGCCAAACACATCTCATTCCTGATCTCTGTTCTTAACAGTGGTGACCGACATGTCGGAATGGTAACGCGCAACAGTTTCCATCTCCACATGGAAAAGAGAAAAGTGCCTCACGCAGATCCAGATGACAGCAATTTTGGAGGATATGCCACAGACACCGAAGGAAACTTAAGGAAAGCCAGCAACGTCAACTGGTCACGTTCTTCCTTCGTCGAACTCCATGATCTGTGTGTGCGACTGGATCTTAAGTTGGAATTCGAAGAAAACAGCGACGGTTTCGGAGTAGTACTCCCAGCTTCTGATGATAGGGTAGTTCAAATTCTCGATAGTAATTCTAATCAATTATACAGCGCAATCAAAAGAATGCAAAATGGACAAAGATACACACCATTTTTGGCAGCTGCAACAACCGGGGAGAATCCTCCAGGATGCAGTTCCGGATGCGGCAGTGACCCACTCCGTAGGAAACCTCACCAAGGGCAACGTCAATGACCAAATAAACAAGTTCATCAGCAAGGGACGTCTACAGCTGCTGGAAGACCAATGCAGTGAACAACATCTACTATCCTGATACTTACCGGAGAGAGTGTGCTTTGTGTGGGTTTTCGTTTTGACACAAGTTCCCATGCCTTGAATGGATGTCGTCGACTGAGGGGCCTCTACACACAAAGACACGACAGATGTGTTGACATGATCAGAAAGGAACTACAGAAATGCATTGTGACGGGTTTTGTGGATTTTTTTTTTTTCAAAATAGGCCTGTCTCTATAAATGGTGTCGAAGGTCTACCAAGGCTGAAACCTGATTTATGCTTCATCGACCATCGAAACTCGGTGGCATTCGTCACCGAGGTTTCAAGCCCGTTTGACACATTTATACAAATATGCTAGAGAGCAAATTTCAAAAGTACTTGCCACTTTGCTATGCCCTTACTGATGCCGGATTTAGCACGAAAGTGGTTGTTCTAGTAATAGGCTAGCCAGGCATGGTTCATAAAAGAGTGGTTTCAGGACTTTCATTGTTAGGACTGCCCACAACCAAATGTAAACAAATCGCAAAATACTTGAGCATGTCTGTCATGATTGGGTCAAGGCGTTTTTGGTCAAAACGAAATCACCTCACGCACCACCAGCCTTGAAATTGGCAGATGTTTACTTCCAAACCGTGTTTTAAATAGTATTAGTTGTACACAGCTGACTAAAACACTGACAAAGAATTGGAGCTAGCCAGGGAGAGAAAGAAGGACGTATGGACAGCGAGAAAGAGAGAGAGAGAGAGAGAGAGAGAGAGAGAGAGAGAGAGAGAGAGAGAAATGAAATGAAATGAAAAAATGGTTTATTCATATACATAGGCCATAGCCCCTATATGAAGGGGAGTGCGGCATATTCAACAATTCAAGACAAAGAAAAGTATACTAAATGAAACCATACACAAACATAACGAAAAACTAAAATCAAGCTGTGCTAAGAACATAATACATCTCTTATCTTAAAGGCGTGATAAAGAAAAAGACTAACATTTTTCACTACATTTTCATTGCTAGAAGCCATCAGCATACACAAGCGGAAGAGACACAGGGCTGCTTATAACATTTTTTTTCTGGAATAAACGTCTCTCTAATACTCTGAATAGCTGGGCATACTAAAAAAAAAATGTACTTCGTCTTCCTTCGATTTTCTGCACAGTGGACATATTAAATCATGATCAGTATGAACCCTGTTTCTAAGGTAATGAACTCTTATTTCTGATACTCCAAATCGGAACTTAGATGTGATCTGTTTCAAAGATCGACTTAATGTAAGGGTTATGTATGGCTTAACAGAATGAGATACCCCATTCAACAAAGAGTACATTTCAAACGTTCACTGGTTTGGATATGGTCTTGCCAGTTCTGCCGGCTACAATCAATCAGCCTTTGTCTGAAGCTACGAATAAAACATTTGAACATTTCCTACTCCCCGATTAACCCAAACATGACCATAACCAAATTTACATTAGTTGCCCAATTATGTTTACCTTTAGCATCAAGATGCAACAGTGTCAAATGTGCTTTGCGTGGCAGCCTGCTTTCTTCCATGCTGATTAGCCTCAACCAATACTTTACACATCAAAGAACAGAATTGACTATAATCGGATATGTTGTTTCGCCAAACTAAGTCATTTGGTGCACGCCTGTGTACACCAAGAAAACGTTTCAAAGCACACAAATGAACCTTTTCGCAATGTTCAGCAGCCTTTTCCAACCCCCACAGTTCTGCCCCATACTGAACAATAGGCTGTATTTTGGCATACAAATTTTTTAGGAGTATTTCCAAGGAATCATTTTTAAGCAGATACGATTTCTGCATGATACTTAACAAACCATTCTTTCCACTACTGGCTAAATCTCTACATGCACATGTAAAACTCAGTTTTGTCGAAAAAATATACCAAGATACTTATAGACATTTACAACAGGTATTATAACTCCATTATAGGTCCATTGTTCTCTAGCTGCTAAATACGCTCCCTTTCTGAAAACAATAATGTTACTTATTAGAGACAGCGAGAGCGAGAGAGAGAGAGAGAGAGAGAGAGAGAGAGAGAGAGAGAGAGAGATTTTATCGATAAGCCTACAATCTGGACCACTGTGCATAGTTGTTGATTTGACAAGTTGACGCGTGATAGTAATTGATGTATGTATGTATGTATGTATGTATGTATGTATGTATGTATGTATGTATGTATGTATGTACGGACGTATGTATGCATGTATGTGTATGCATGTAAGTAATTGTGTGTGTGTGTGTGTGTGTGTGTGTGTGTGTGTGTGTGTGTGTGTATGTATGTGTGTATGTATGTACATGTATGTACACATGTGTGTATGTATGTATGTATGTATGCATGCATGTATGTACACGTGTGTGTATGTATGTATGTATGTATGTATGTATGTATGTATGTATGTATGCATGTATGTATGTATGTATGTTTGTTCCTCCACCGTGCCTGAACCGCTGGATGGATCTTCACCATATTTGCATGCATCTTTACTTAACCGATAAAAAGGTCTTGACAGGGCCTGGTTTTCAAAAAAGGGGTAGTTTAAAATAAATAAATAAATAAATAAACATTTCTACCCTTGCGCCAACAGGGATTCACACTGAATGAAGTTGTCACACACGCATTTCTACCCCCTTGCGCCAACAGGGATTCACACTGAATGAAGTTGTCACACACGCATTTCTACCCTTGCGCCAACAGGGATTCAGGCTGAATGAAGTGGTCACACACACACACGCGGAGCACGAAGGGACAGTAGGGCGGGAAGGGGGTAGAGAATGGGAGCGGGATGATGACTGACGGGAGCGGGACAATGGGCAGAAAGTCAAAGGCGGACTGCAAGCTTGCACAGTGAGACTGAAGAGGAAAACACAGGAGCGCCTTGCAGCCATGGATTCACGCTGAATGACGTTGTCACACACAAATGACGTCTTGGAAAAAAAAAAAATGACAATGACGTAATTACTAACAATGACATATCAATGGAGCAGAAAGAGACAGGAGATTACACACACACACACACACACACACACACGCCACACACACACACACACACACACACACCACACACACACACATACACACGCGCGTGCGCGCTCGCGCAAATAAATAAATAAATAAATAAATATATATATATATATATATATATATACACTACATAGATTACAATATACCCTGGAAAATCATAGAAAGAGCAGCACCATACAATGTTATTTCAAAAAGATGTAACCTATGCTTAACAGAAAAATACATAATACTATGTAAACCACAATTCGCAACTCTAAATGCTAGGATGGAAATGGTTAACAACTGCAGACACAAGTGGAAATTCCTATCAGTGAGCAGAAATCAAAAACACACGACCAACACAGGCAGCACGTGATGACAGGCAACACAATTAGCTATAAAAACACTGACAGCACAGACCCCCTACATCCTGACGATTGCGGGCGCATGAAACAATGTTGTAGATTTTAAGCCTTATTTTTAAACTTTACCTTTTAATAGATGCCGCTCCCAATACGGTTGAGCACTCTTTTTAAATTGTGTGTGTGTGTGTGTGTGTGTGTGTGTAGACAAAAAGAAAAACACAAAAACACAACAAGCTGGATTTAGTTTCCAAATATTTCGAGGCCTTGCGACCTCTTTCTCAGTGGGCCCTTTAATAACGAAATTTATCCTTCCATGCAGATTAATACGTCATAGATAAAACTACGTCATAGATTAAGAGAGACCAAAAAAAAAAAAAAATCACAGGCCTGTTCCACAAGGAAAACATTTCAACTGAGCAAAAAAAGTAGAGAAAACAACAGAACTTGGATCCAATTAACCACTCTCCCTCCCCCCCCCCCACACACGCACCCCACACACACCCCATCCCACCCCCCCCACCCCCACTCCCCGCCCCTGACACACCCCCCTACCCCACCTCCACCCCATCCTTCCTTCCCTCCACCTCCACCCCCACCCCCACCCAACTACCCCCACACCCCTATACACCCCCCACCCCACCCCCCCCTCAAACTAAACAGGCAGACTGTCCATCGCTGTCTCAGTAGTGACGTCCTCGATGGTGTTGAGTCCATGTGGGGTCAGGGTTTTTAATTTCCTGATCCAGAATGTCTCTCTTGTCAGTCTTAACCTGAGGATGTGGGGCATAGACCTTTTCCAACACAACGACCTTCATGTGCTTGAGTGTGTGGTTGGGGTTGTTTGAAATGTTTTGTGACCAGTGAACTGTTAGGACGGATGTTGATGTCTGAGGAAAAAAACAAACAAACAAACAAAAAAAAAAAAAAAACTAGAGAAAACGACAGAACTTGGAT
>JADBJO010018384.1:0-5000 GCA_016801955.1 Conus betulinus | reverse complement strand
AGCACCGCTTCATGGGGGGCAATGGCCTGATTATGATTTAAATATCCTCTTTCTCTCTCTCTCTCTCTCTCTCTCTCTCTCTCTCTCTCTCTCTCTCTCTCTCTCTGTCCTCCAATCTTCTTTCAATTCCTCTTCTTCTTCTTTTTTTTCCCGTCTATTTCTTACAGAGAAGACGTCCTTCGCTTCAAAACTATCTCTGCTCCAACTATGCCAAGAGCCAGATCTCGCATATAAAAGGCATAAAGAAAGGGTTTCCATAGGCACAACAGATCTTAACACAACATCATCTGCAGCCCCCTGTCGTCCTGTGTCCTTTGCTACATATGACTCTTGGGATCTTCGCCTGTGACCCCCGCAGCGTGTGTAACAAGAAGCCAGAAGACAGAAGCATGTCACACACCCTGATGTGCCGATCCTCATTAACACAGACAACTCCTTATATTTACATGCTCAGCGACTGGCGATTATATTCCTTTCAGCCTGGTGTGTGACTGGAGTCAAGACTGTGCTGAAAACAGTGATGAAACCTTTTGTCAGTACAATCCGTGTGTGCATCATATGTTTGATTGTGGTCAGAGACAGGTAATATGTTTGACTGTGGTTAGAGACAGCTATATGTGTCTCTCTGTGTGTCTCTGTCTGTCTGTGTGTCTGTCTCTCTCTAACTCTGTGTGTGTGTGTGTGTGTGTGTGTGTGTGTGTGTGTGTGTGTGTGTGTGTGTGTGTGTGTGTGTGTGTGTGTGTGTGTGTGTGAGAGGAGAGAGAGAGAGAGAGAGAGAGAGAGAGAGAGAGAGAGAGAGAGAGAGTGTGTGTGTGTGTGTGTGTGTGTGTGTGTGTGTGTGTGTGTGTGTAAGAGTGTGTGTATCCGTCTATTAAGACCACCTACCTCCGTACCTTTGTCTCCTATCTATCTATACCTCTATCTCTCTATCTATCTATCTATCTATCTATCTATCTATCTATCTATCTATATATCTATCTATCTATCTATCTATCTATCTATCTATCTCTCCCTCTCTCTCTCTCTATCTATCTATCTATCTATCTATCTATCTATCTATCATATCACTCGACTACCGAGAAAACGTAATGGCTGCTGATTGCATCTGGAATTAAATTCAAGATTGCTATGTTGACTTTCTGTTGTTATAATGAAACTGAACCATTCTATCTCCCTTCTCCCCCTCAGATCTGTCAGCCATCCCACTCTCTCAGATCTAGTTGAGGTTAGAGAAATCAAAACACCCTCGTGTACCTCATGATGGTCTTCAATCATTTGGCAAAGACTATTCCCCTTTCAATCGTGTGTCATGTGAAACAACACGCAAACCTTGAACACCTGCCAAACTGAATTTAAGCCTTTTTTTCGAGAAAGTTATAGGTTAACACACAAAGCACAGAGAAGAATGCACCGCACATTTACTGTTGATGTTGTAATCGTCGTCGTTGTCGTTATCGCTGTCTCGTTGTCTTGTGTGTTTACATTTGTAAGATTGTCTAGTGTTTTTATGCGCGTGTGCTTGATATGCACCGAACCTTTTTTTTATGGGGTATTGCACTATAGAAAATGATGTCGATGATGATGATGATGATGATGATGACGACGACGACGACGACGACGCCGACGCCGACGACCGCCGCCGACAACGACGACGATGATAGTGATGATGATGTTAATGAAGACGATCATGATGATCATGGGTATGATGATGGTTAGTATTAGTCTTGTTGAAGCCCATCTCTGAAAGTGAGGAGAATGAAACATTCTCTGGAAAATGAAAGAAACCTGCTGAAACTGATTGGAAACCATCACACACACACACACACACACACACACACACACACACACACACACACACACACACACACACATACACAGGTGTTATTTTTCATTAGTCGTATCAATAATGATACAGCAATGGCAGCAGCAGAGCAGCAGCAGAAGCAGATGCAGCAACAAACATCAATGACAGGGGAGATGGTAAATCGCAGTTATAAGAGAAGTAGTAGCAGTAGAGTAGCAACAGCAGCAACAGTAGCAGCAGCAGCAGCAGCAGCAGCAACAGTAGTAGTAGTAGCAGTTGTAATAGTAGTAGTAGTAGTAGTAGTAGTAGTAGTAGTAGTAGTGGTGGTGGTGGTGGTGGTGGTGGTGGTAGTTGTAGTAGTAGTTGTTGTAGTAGTGGTAGTATCAGTAGTGATAGTAATAGTAAAGGTAGTGATAGTAGTAGTTGTAGTCCACAAGGAAGAAGTAAGAGAAAGAAGACGAGGAATGACTGAAAGCTTTTTGTTTCTGTTAGTGCATACATTCAAACAGAATATTGTGATGGAGTAAGAGACTGCACAACATTCGAAGATGAGAAAAAATGTGACAAGGCAAAGGTTGAAATGAGGTTTACTGAAACAATGCCCCCAGCTCTGGTCCATTTTGACAGGCCAGGAAGTTTCACCATGATTCCTCTCCCTAGCAACACCACTCAGTGTCCAGAAACCACACTTCATGTGCCCTGTCAAGGGCTACTGTTTACCTGTTTACACTCGGTGCAATGGGTGCAATGGCGTGTTTGACTGTCCAGGTCATGAGGATGAAGCTGATTGTGATGCGTATACATGCTCGGGGTTTTACCGGTGTCTTCTACTTGACAGAACAATTTGTATGCACGTGAACCCCCTCTGTGACGGTGTGCACATCTGTCCACATCTCGACGACGAATTTATGTGCAAAGAAATGGAATCTTGTCCTGACAAGTGTGTGTGTTATGGCAATCACTTCTATCAGACTGAACCCTCCCTACATCTCCGATTTCTTGAAGCCAGGGGTACTGGGCTGACCTTAGATGAAATCTCAGGTAAAACCATGCTGATCTACCTAGGTATTGGTGCATGTGGTTGACAGAATTAACTTATATGATATTACCTAATCTTCACGTACTTGATCTCAGTGATAACCAGCTGCATGATGTCAGATTCAGATACTTCCTACAGCTTAAAAAATCTCAAGGAACTAGTTCTTGCTGGTAACCCTCTGTCCTCTAGCATTTCTAGTTTCAACCGAATATACAGATTGACATCAATAGTGTTACTGAATCTTTCCCGAGTTCTGAATCAGAGTTTAAACCTACAAATGTGGTCGGAAATCATGCCTCAAATTCAGATATTAGATTTGTCTCACAGTGGACTTGACTCACTGACAGGAAAACAATTGTTCGGGTCACTGAAAGTTCTCAATCTGCGTGGTTGTCCCACCTCTGACTTCAGTCCTGACTTTTTGAAAGGAATGGAAGATTTGCAGGAAGTCTTTAGTGACAACTACAGGTTGTGTTGTTCAGTTATGTTGCCAGCTACTTTCAGTGGAAAATGCGTAGCGCCTTTGGACGAAATGTCCTCATGTGGACATTTGTTAATGACGAGCTTGTACAAAATAATTATCGCTGTCTTTGCTGGTCTTGCTCTACCTGGAAATCTTGCGAGTGCTGTGTATCGCATGCAGACGTTTATTGGGAAGAAAAGCAAAACTGGTTACGTGGTTTATTTGTCATTCACCTGTCTGTGTCAGATTTACTGATGGGGGTCTACCTGTTGGTAATTGCAGTAGCTGACCATATATATGCAGGCCGATATCTATGGATGGAGAAGGCGTGGAAAACACAGTGCAGTGTGCAGCTCTGCAGGGTTTCTTTCCTTTGTTTCCTGTGAGGTATCGTCATTCCTCATCTTTCTCATCACTGTGGATCGTTTTCTAGTCATCCGTTTTCCTTTCAGCCATTTTTCGTTTCGGAATCAAGTCAGCACAAGTAGCCTGCGCTATCAGCTGGGGACTAGGGTGATCCTGGCCTCAATACCTTTACTCCTGTGACGTCCCACTGGGCCTTCTACAGCCAGACAGGAATCTGCATTCCTCTGCCCGTCACCAGAGCTGACTTTCCCGGTCGTCTTTACTCTTTCAGTGTCATGATTATAGTTAACCTAATCATGTTCCTCTTGATTGCATTTGGTCAGGCTCTCATCTACTGGTCATTCATCAGATCGAACACAATTTCAGACGATGGGTCGACGAGTAAAGTCATCACTGGTGCCAAAGACAGAACCAGATCCAAATCCAATGAGTTAACCATTGCTCGCCGTCTCCTGGTCATTGCCATGTCAGACTTTCTGTGCTGGTTCCCCATTGGTGTCTGTGGACTCCTGGCCAAGCTGGATGTCGCTATACCAGTGGAGATCAATGTAGCACTGGGGATTATTGTTCTTCCCTTGAACTCGGCGCTTAACCCCGTTCCTTTATACTTACCTCATCCTCCGACAGAAACGCCACAGAAACAAAGAAACCAAACTTCAGAGTTTATTACTGCTCATGTGAAGCAGACCTTAGCTACTTTACATCGATGAGAAAATTCTAACGTTTTGAAGAATGAATATTACAGATAAAGAAAGTCTGGAATGCAGTAGGTTAAAAAGACTTGCACAGTTAAAATGCCAAATTCAGTCACAGAAATAGATGTCCTCCATTTAGTTCACGTATTTTTTTCAAAAGTGTTTGGGTATATATCTGCAGCTTTACATTAAAGAGTCTTGTTTTCATTTTACAGAAAAAAAAAACATGAAATACCTCTCTCTCTCTCTCTCTCCTCTCTCTCTCTCTCTCTCTCTCCTCTCTCTCTCTCCCCTTCCTCTTTCCCCCCCTCTCTCTCTCTATCTCTCTCTCCTCTCTCTCACACACACACACACACACCACACACACACACACACACACACACACACACAACACACACACACACCCCATACGTCTCTTATACAGCTTACTGATTATTGGCCTGTCAAATATAAATAATAACGAATTTACTGAAATCCTTTTGTCGACTTGGCTGAAGCCTTTGATGTTATACACCATTGGGGGGGGGGGGGTCCCTTCTCATGAAAAAAACTTGCACACTATAAGCTATCGAACCAGGCATAGAATTCATTAGATCTTTTCCTACTGATCGTCAACAACTTGTTGAAATTTGT
>JADBJO010018383.1:32500-35481 GCA_016801955.1 Conus betulinus | reverse complement strand
GTGTGTTTTCTGTCTGTCCCCTCTGTCCTCATGGCCTACAGTGTGTTTTGTTTTTCTCTGTCCTGTCCCCTCTGTTCCCTCCTCATGGCCTACAGTGTGTGTTTTTTGCTGTCTGTCCCCTCTGTTCCTCATGGCCTACAGTGTGTTTTCTTCCTCTGTCTGTCCCCGTCTGTCCTTATGACCTACATGGTGTGTTTCTCTGTCTGTCCTCGTCTGTCCTCTCACGGTCTACAGTGTGTGTTCTCTGTTTGTCCCCCTGTCCTCAACAGCCTACGGTGTGTGTTCTCTGTCCCGTCTGTCCTCACGGTCTACAGTATGTGTTCTCTGTTTGTCCCCTCTGTCCTCACACGCCTACAGTGTGTGTCAATGTGGCGTTGGACTCTCTCCACCACACACTGTACTGTCATGGGACTGTGTCCGGCTTGTTGGCCATTACTGGGGCCATGGCCAGCTAATCAGCCCAAAATTGGGAGGGTGGATGGAGATGTTTGCAGATTAAGGCCGCCTGGCGGGACAGCTTAGTGTCGCTAAGGGCTGCGTGTATGTACACATTTCCCTCTGTGTGGCTGCAGTAAAGGGTTTAGCGGCGGCCCACACTGGGGGCGTCCAAGGATCATTACCAGCTAATTACCAGCACAGGGCTAGCTCTACACATCTCTTCCCTCCCAGCTGAACAAGTCGCCGCTCTGGCGCTAGGCAGCCATTTTAGGGGAATATTTACCGGAAAGACGTCATCATGGTTGGAAAATACAGCCTTCCCGCCTGGCGACACAGGAAAATGGTCTGTCAGAAAACTTTTCTCTGACCCCATTGGTTTATAAAGCAGAAACGTTCGGTCCTACGAACAGTAACACGAGCCGGCTTGTCTCCTCTGGTGTGCCGCACAGGCGACAGTTAATCTACCACGGATGTAAAAGAAACTGTGAAAATTGGTCCTGAAACGGAATGAGCGTGATCCGTGTGGTGACAGTTAATTATTTCACGGAATCGCAGGCAGTGTACACACTGGTCAGCTTTCCCACGGACACACCGGTCAGGAACAGAAACTGAAAGAAAAGACGGTCGAAGTCATCCTGTCCTGATGAGAACGCTAATTACTTAGCTAATGAAAAAAATGTTGCTAAGACTAGCTACAGACTGATTTGGAATAACAACTACTCGGCTACATAGGCTTGTGATTAATCAGTGAGTGATATTTGTAAAGCTGTGTAAGGAAATGGAAGCCTTTTTTTTTTTTTAAAGTAATGGCATTACTTTTGGCATCTATCCACACGAATGATGGAATGTTATCTTGATTATTTTTTTCATGTGGGATTTTAACTTTTCTTTCTCCAGAACTATGATTTCCTGTTGTTCGTTTGTTCTATCGTCAGTCTGGAGTTTTCAGCCGACTTTATCCAGGGTAAGTGCATTTGTGATCATGGGGTCCTGACACCTAGAGCTGTGAGGTTAGCCACACTGAATACCGCTGATGTATTGCAGAACATATAGGAAGTTTGGGCCTTCATATATTGACAGACAGAAGTGATGGCGATTTCACACAAACGCACTGCCTTTCATTCACAGCTGGCGGGAATGGCTGGTCAGTTGTTGTCTACAATGATGGTCCTGAGGGGGGTCACAAGGGCCAGGACCATCCTGTCTGTTACTCCTTCCCCCGTCACTGACATGGCCACAGACTCCCAGACAACAAAGATTTCGCAGTGATTGCTTTTACATTGGAAGACGCTCACTTAATGGTCTTTGAGAGTGTTGTATACTCACATCTTTGAGAGTGTTGCATACTCACATGCTCACGCACGCCTCGCACACACGACACACAGACACACAGACACTGACACATAGACAACACACACACACACGCGCGCGCGGCGCGCGCACACCACCACACACACACACACACACACACACACACACAACACGCGCACACAAACACACACAGACACACACACAGGACATAGACACACACACACACACACAGACACACACCACACACTCACACACACACCACACACACACACCACACACACACACCACACACACACACACACACAAGCGCGCTCACGCGCGCAATTCATACCCCTTCATCCACCCATCCCAACCCCCACTCCTCACGCACACGCATGCACATACACACCCACACCCTCACCCCCCCCCCCCCCCCGCCCTTCCCCCCCCTCCCCCACACACAATACATCACCACACTCACTCACACACATACATGCGCGCGCCGCGCGCGCGAAGACACACACACACGTTTCGCCGGCGCGCACACACACACACACACACACACACACAACACACACACACACACACACCACCTTCATGCCTTGCTGTTCTGATGACAAGGGCCGGCAAGGTCATGGGTACTGTCTTTTGATCAACGTGTCGGCGTCCACCACAGGGAACGCTCACTCATGCTGGCTCCGACTCTTTCAAGATGACTATGTCAGTAGGGAGCTTAGTAGGTGGTGTTCTGCGTATGTTGGATCAGAACAGGCACCACCGAACTCTACCAATGTGACCCAGCGGCAGTGCAGTGTCCTCCTCTGGAGGATGGGCCTGATGACGACCTGACCACTGGTTGCTTCCTGGGACTGCGGTGCTGGTGCTGGTGCTGAGAGAGGAACTCTGGGTGTGTGATGTGGAGGAGATCACAATGAGCGGCGTGGGAACTCATGGTACCGGAAAAGATAGAATGGGGCGAAGCTGTGGTGTCAACAGAGAAGGTAGCAAGGAGGGAGTACACCTCAGTGCAATGCAATGTCATGAGTCAAGTCATATACATCTACCGTAAATTTATTTTCATTCTTTTTTTTAAAACTAAGAAATTTCTTTCGTAAAAGGGTACTAATTTACTTCATGCAGACAAACCCCATCAGTAGACCACTCCCTCAGTCAGCTTGTATAATGCATTTTCTGTACAACACGTATCACAGTGTATAAACAGTTCGTGTTGTTTGGGGAGGAATTTATTCGCA
>JADBJO010018383.1:20000-27500 GCA_016801955.1 Conus betulinus | reverse complement strand
CGGTCCCTCCTGTGCAAACCACATCACCTCGACCCCACCCAGAAACCCCGCCCCAAGCACCCCCGAGGCCTCGTTTGGCCAACACGCAACCCACAACAAACCCAACCACCCGACATACACACCCATCGGACAGCCTGCCCCCCACAGCACCCACAAAAACACATCACTGGTAAACAAGTGAAGGTGTTTGTCCTGTACCTTGTTTCCAGCGGTGTCGGTGTGTGTGACTGACCTGGCGTGGTGTGTGTGCCAATGGTTGTTGGATCCTAGATAGATATAAGAGAGAGATGAGAGAGAGGAGACGAGGGAGCGAGGCGAGAGCGAGGAGAGGGATGCCAAGGCTAAGGAACAAGGGAGCATAGACAGACAGACCACGATACATAGATGCAAGATATAGATGTAACGAGAGGACAGATAAAATACATGGTAGGCCAACCCCCGCCGCAAACCAGATAAACCAAAGAGATCCCCGTCTGTCTTTGACTGTATCCAAAGGGAATTCTTTAGAAATAAATTCCAGACAGCATAGGTAGACAGCTTGAGAGAGAGCGAGACGAGAGAGAGGCGAGAGAAGAGCCAGGCCAGGCCCGCCAGGACCGCCAGGAAGAGGAACAGGCCGAACCCGACAAAGCCCAGCACGCCGACCCCCATCGTCGCCGGAGGGGGAATCGGAACGGACCCATGCACCGCCTGACACCCAAGAAGGGGATCCCCCTATCGACTGGGCCCCACCCAAACCACCGGCCATACATAGGACCCGCCAAAAACGACTCAACCAAGTAATGATCGGCATCCAAAGACAATTATATCCTGTGTTCTAGTCGTATCCTTCTCCGATGTTCAGATGGTTGCCCTGCCATTACCTCCAGCTTGTCCGGAAACCCCCTGACTGGTCGGAATGCGTGATCTCTCGGTACAAGCCACACGCCCTGTCACGGGATAGAAGACATGTCTCCCGATTTTCCTATAGACCGTTGCCGAACAGACTGGCTCCATGTCCCATTGCACCAGAAAATAAAACATTAACTCGTAGAGTAACCGTTGCCCCACAACACCACACCACAACACAACACACGCCACCCTCCAACCGTGCGAAACACACTTCTTTACACAACCACAAACATACACACATTCACATCACACACACACACAAACACACACACGGCGCGCGCGGAGCGGAAGAGCCACCAGAGAAGGGGCACGAGGAGAGAGAGAGAGAGAGGAGAGGGAGAGAGGAGGACAGAAAGACAGACAGACAGACAGGACAGACAGACGACAGACAGAAATTTGACTGTTTTAATATTGGTCGTACAAGCTCTCGTTTTTGCGCCCTGAACTATCACACTTCTAATATTTGTGGTGCCTGGCAAATCACTCCTAAGGTGGTACAGCTGTATACACAGATTGGTCAATGTGAAAAAAAAAACCAAGGAATAACGGTTGTGTGTGACCTCATCAGTTTCTGTCAGTGAACTTCTTAGTGAGGACTTTTCTGGCGCACGCCTAGCCAGAGAGACAGGAAGGAATGCAAGTGCAATGTGTTGTGTGTGTGTTGTGTGTGTGTGTGTGTGTGTTGTTGTGTGTGTGTTTATACTTTTTCACCGGACAGCATCAGTAATTAAACGATCCCGTAGGGTAACACTTCTCCCATATGAAATAAATACAATCCCATAACCCTAATGAATGCTGCTTAGTACACTGAATTCGCCTAGGAGAAATGACAACGCAGATCACACAGACAAAACAAGGAGACATCCACCCAGAAAAGGGATGTTCCAAGCTTGTCCATTTACCCTGTACCTGACATTAACACTACAAAAACACCTGGAGAAATGAACCAAAGACAATAGCGGTTTCAGTACTGGCACAGCTCTTTGATTTTGAAGATAGTCAAAACACACCGGACGAACAGTACACAAAAATGCAGTAATCTCGGGTTGATTGGTAGGAAAGGAATTTAAATGTCCATATCTTAAATACAATCCGCATCAGGTTAGTAGCTGTGCTGGACAGAGAATGCCTTTTAAGACTTGTGCGCATTTCCACGTCCTTCTGAACTGCACGACTTGAGATTGGGTGCGCCAGTTTTGTATGTATGGATGTATGTATGTATGTATGTGTGTATGTATGCGTGTATGCGTGTATGTATGTATGTATGTCTGTATGTGTGTATGTATGTGTGTATGTATGTATGTATGTATGTAATGTGTGTATGTACGTATGTATGCGTGTATGTATGTATGTATAATTATATGTATGTATTGTACGTACGTATGTATGTCTGTGTGTGTTTGTATGAATGAATGAATGAATGTATGTATGTATGTATGTACGTACGTATGTACGTACTTATGTGTGGTATATGTGCGTGCATATATATATATATATATATATATATATATATATATAATATTATATATTATTATATATTATTCTTCACAGAATGGGTTCATGCTGAGAAAGTATAGTTCTAATGTTCTGTGATCACTGATCATGCCGGAACGTAGTACTCAATGAACTGTCTAGAATATGTCAGGGCCTTTGTATCTTCAATGCCCAGTCATCGAGCACACCAACATGTCAGGGCTCTTGTGTCTTCAGTACCCCAGTCATTGAGCACAACACTATCAACATGTCAGGGCTTTTGTATCTTCATACCCAGTCACTGAGCACAAAAACTATCAACATGTCAGAGCTTTTGTATCTTAGGTACCAAGTCATTGAGCACAAAACTACTATCAACATTGTCAGTCAGGGGCTTTTGTATCTTCAGAACCCAGTCATTGAGCACTACAGAGATTTTTACAACCACAGTGTTGGGCTAACGTGTGTGAAGGCATGACAGGAATGTGTCTGAAGAGACTGAAGGAATTCGTTCAGCGGATAAAGCATAGAAGGAACGTCACTGTAGTGTTTACACCTCGTACAGGTCTCTCTGTCACTCCACTCCCACGCTGCTCTAACCCAGGTTGGGTGCTTACGTGTGAACCTAGGCGCGCACGTGGACTCATACACACATACACGCGTGGAAGCAAACACACACACACACACACACACACACACACACACACACACACTGATTGACAGTGGTCAGCACGGAACTGCACTTGATCTTAAAGAATCATTCAACTTTTTTTCCGATGATAACTTGTTATGGAACGCAATTGACAATGGTCATTACGGAATTACACTTGACCTCATAGCATCATTCTACTTTTATCTGATGATACGTTTTTTCTTTTTCTTTTCTTTCTTTTTTTTCTTGAATAATTCGCAACAGTAGCTGGATTGTAAAAGCAGTTTACAAATGGTCTTAATCTAAAACTGGATAGGAAAGTAACAGCAAACATTGAAAAAAAGTAAAGTCGTTTTTGATAAGGCAGGTCAGTTGAGAAATACTGAGAGAAGGACTTACAGAAATGACAGAGTCGTAGTTGAAAATGCATATTTTATTGCTTGACTATATTGATATAGGTAAGGAAGGAAAGAAAGCAGTTGCTCTCACGATTCTGTGTGATTGTAATACTGTCCGTACCTCTAGGTTCTGCTGGTATTGCAGCATGCTGCCGAAATGGCTGTTCACGCCAGGGAAAGGGACATAACTGTGTTGTAGTGAAACACTTCAACAAAGGGGAAGATCATGAATTTGAAGATTGTGATTTCATTGGTGAAGAACCCCCCAAACAAGGGAAATAATCGGTGAGGAGTTGTTCCTTTGATCAGGTTATCAGTTTAACATTAAATGTTGGCTCAAGTTTATGGCAGGCCTCAAAACGCTTACATGGATATGTAGTGTTTTAGCGCAAAATCCTAATCGTGGCGTGTGGCCTGTACACGTTGACCAGTGAGCCGCCCCTGATGACCAACTGATGGTTATGGAGTTCATCTGTCAGACCTCTGAAGACATGTCAGAATGGGTCTGTGGGGATCCTGTGATTTGGCGCTCTAACTGCTGAAGGGACCAAGACAGGTCATTGGTAGGTCCGTCACCACACTTGGACTATCTGTAGCTATGGCACTAAGGCAGTGAGAGAACACGTTGATTGTGCTTTGAACAGTGACGCTAACGCTGGTTGCAGAGACAGCATGAGAAAAAGAAAGCTTAGTTACATACAAGATTATAGCTAGCAGCTAGCATACACTCTTCATACCTGCTAACAGCTGGATATATAGTGAGATATAGCTCATACTTTCCATACCAGTTAACAGCTGAGATATAGCTCATACTTTCCTTACCAGCTGTCACAGAGTGGAATGAGGGTGCTTGTAAATAGATTGGTTAGATCTGTCTCATGAATATATGAAGGCGTGTAGCTTGTTTGTGTGTTTCTGTCAGTTCTCCCTATCACTCACTCGCACCTCCCTACGACATAACAGCATGAACAGGAAATTAGCGAGGAGTGTACATTTAATGAACAGTGAAATGATGGAGATGACACTTAAGCATATGAATGAGCTATACAGGTGCCGTGTTGTTTGTGAAGCGAAGAAGATTACGTGTGACCAGAACCCACGTTCTTGCAAATCAGTATGACCTTCTTCAGTCAGGACGAAGATATCGATCGGTTAAATGCAGAAGTGTCAGATTTAAACAAAGTTTTATTCCCCTGTCCATTGATTTCATGAACCGAGAAGATGTTTAATTGAAATCCAAATTCCTGTATATGAATGTATGTCGTATGTGAGAAAATGGGTAATGTGGCTAAATTATTGTTTTTTGGTATTTGCTGTGAATGTGTGTGACCACAAATTAATTTCTCAAATTGAGATAATAAAGTTTACTTGACTTGACTTGACTTGACTTGAAAATCAATAAATAAATAAAGTTGTTTCTGTCCGCATCTGTTCACACACTGACGCTCCCTGTTAGGCTGGAAAAGAATTCATTATACTATTCATTACACCAAGTTATCTCACAACAAAAGGAATTTCAGACATTTTTCAAAGAAAATTAATAGGTGAGTCCTTCTGGATAATTAAGTCCCTGTCAGGATTCCCATCACTGGTCAGGTGTGTTGCTGTCCAAATTGGAGTAGACTCGCACCACTCGAAAAAAACATAAAAAAAAAAAAAAAACACTCCTTGTGGCGATGATCATTAATCTGTTCAAGTCGAACTGACCTCAAGTGCAGATGCGTTGATGGCAGTCCACACGAAAACACTTCTGAAACTGGGCGCAGAAGAACATGATCCCAAACAGCTAGTCCCACTCCTGCAACTGGGCACAGGAGAGCAAGGTCCACAACAAAGAGCACCGGTGAACCATCTGGAGGGAAGACACCTGGGAAGACACCGACTGCTCTGAAGGTAGACAGGCCTACTGGCTGTTGAAAAGGAAGGCACTGGGGGAGTAAAAAAGCGAATCCTGGCCTCAGAGAAGACTGCAATGCTACAGCAGGGAGAAGAAGCCTAGGACAGCACGAACACCTCCCTCAAGTGCACTCAGCCAGCCCGGATCCACGCCTCAAGTTGAAAACCTACAAAGTGAACAGCACCATACCTAATTCAGTCCACCACCTAATCAACACCAAAAGTATTGATAGATTAGTAAGAATAGAATCAACACGACTAAATACGTACAACTCGGCAAAAACACACGAACGAGCATGTTGAACAGAGCAACTTCCAAAACACTCACAATATCACAAAGTCTGGTAATTTGATCGAAAATGTTTAAGAAATTACTGTCAGTTACTTACGATTGCCCAACAAATCGACATGTTAAAAATATTCTTACCCTCTTGGGGGGGAGTGGGAGGGGGGGTATTAAACTTGTCAATACCCACCAACAAGCCGGGACAGAGAGAAAACAGAGCAGACGTGAGTGCTTCTACGTCATTAGCTCGATCTGTGTTGAGCTCGCAGCTGAACTTGTCAAAGTTGGCAGTTGAACAGTACTCACCGGAAGTCAAAATTCTCTCTGGCTATGCAAACGGCACTCTTCACGACTTGTCGGTACGTAATCGTACGTGTGACACCAGTTAACAGCTGAGATTTAGCTCATACTTTCCATACTAGCTAACAGCTGAGATATAGCTCATACTTTTCTTACAATCAAGATAGAGCTAACAGCTAAGATATAGCTCATTCTTTCCTTACCATTTCTTAGGCGGATGTCCCTCTGCTGCCCCTTTTTTTTTTCCCCATCTCGGGACGAGCCATGGCTGGGATTCGAACCCATGCCCTTCTGGACATGCTCATTTTTCCACTTAATGACTCGCGCACTAACCACTGAGCCACTGGGACACCTGATATTTGTAGGAAATTTAAGCCTTATGAAGTTCACTTTTGTTCCTCCTTGACCAGATCCAGCTTGAACACCTCTCTGCTGCTTCTGCCATTGCTTTCAGGGCTCTGGTTTTTTTTCCTCCCTGCAACTGAGAGCTGTTTCATGAGGCTGTATGCAGACGTTCCTACAAACCCCCCTGGCTCCAATTTCTGCTGAGGACTTTGACCTGATAGCCTTCTCTCCTCAGGCTGTTTGCCAGATCAGCATACTTTTCAGTCTTGTAGATTGAGCTGCCTCCATTCTGTTCTCATATGGCACCGTGAGCTCGATCATGATCAGCTGCTTGTTTGACTGAGAGTGGACTACTATGTCTGGTCTCATGCCGCTCTTGCTGATGATCTCTGGGTGATTCTTCCATTCTGGGAGGTCTGCAGTGCACTCCCTGTCATCTGCCCCGCCCAGCAGACTCTGCCTGCATGTTTCCGAGTGGCACTGTTGTTCTTGGCCATGATTTGCTGCCTCCTGCCGTGAAGAATGTTGCGGGTGCTTTTCGAGTCCTGATTTTCCCTTTTGTGGTGGTGTGGTACTAGCCCAGACTACTTGTACAATCTCTTTGAGCACTTGGTTGTGCCTCCATGTGTACCTTACTTGAGCCAGGGCTATTTACATGAGCTAGGGACATGCTCCACTGTCCCCCACTTCACCAGGTTTGCATTTGAGGGCAGAAGCTCATATGCAGATCTGAGAATGAAGCTGATCCTGAGAGGGGCCATGTGCCAAATGTCATTCCAAGTGAGACTTCTTTGGAGTGCATTCTCCCACGTTGTCCATTGCCCTTGCTGGCTCTGCTGGACTGCTTTTGGGAGTCTTTTTTTGGTCTTCTTCTTTTTTCTCATCTCCTGAATCATCATGTCTCTTTTGGCTTTTCCTTTGGCCTTTGACCACCATTCAGTTTTGGTCATTCCCAGTCCTTGTCTGTTGGTCTGTGTGTGTCCTGTTATTTCTCTGATCTTGAGACTTTCTTTGCAGAATCCATCGCCTCTTGAACTTTCCATTTTCTGCCTGTCTTCAGCTGGGGCTTGATTGCTTCTACCACCTTGTCTCCTGAGTCCTCCAGCATGCTTTGAAGTCTGATCTTCCCTGCTTTGTATTCCTCCAGGATGATTTCAGTGGTAGTTTCAGCTTTGCTTGGCGACAGTACAGCGCTATGTCAGTCAGACAGGGTGGGGGACACCAAGCCATTTCCTTGTGAACTTGTTGATTTTGGATTC
>JADBJO010018383.1:0-15000 GCA_016801955.1 Conus betulinus | reverse complement strand
ATGATCAATTTTGTAATAATGTAGAATTAATGAAGGGCATGAACTTGCATCAGAGCCCATATTCTGCAATGAAAAAAATTAAGATTGCCAGTAAGACTTTTCATTGTAAGAAAAATGGACACAAAATAATATACATCTAGTGAAGGATTTACTGGATGAAAATGGCAATTTCCTGCCTTTTAGATCATTTACCCAGAAATTCGGAATAAAAACAAACGTTTTAGAATACGTAAGTTGTGTACAATCAGTAAAAGATATCAGAGGATTAGAAATATCCGTATCAAAGATAATGTAACCGAAAAATGAATAAAGCCATACAGTTGATAATTAATGTACAAAGAGGGTCAAAGGCATACTATGAATTGCTTCTAGAAAAAATAATGAATATCAAATAATGTCAAGCCTCTCTGGCGATGGGTAAAAAACAATAATACACGGATTGATTGGGAGCAGTGTTGAAAAAAAAAAGGAAAATAAAAGAAGTTAAATTAAAGTGGCTTCAAACCAGAATATGCTATGGCATTCCGGTGACAAATATGATGCCTTAAGCAAAATGTGCATCGCTGACAGTAACTTGTGTAAATTCTGCCGAAAAAAGAGAAAGAAAGAAACAATAGATCACAACATATTTACCTGTTGACATTCTTGTCTCTTTTGGCGGGAATTAGAGTAAGTCATTAAAGAAAAAATGTGGAAACTGCGAACGTCTTCATGTAATCTTTGAACTAGTTCTCTTCGGCACAGAAGATAACAGTAAAACTGATGAAGAACTTGACGTTATTATTTTGTTAGGAAATTTTCATGTATACAAATGCAGAATGAATAAAATAAAGCCAAATATACATGTCTTATTGAAAGAATTGCATACTAAATACAAGATTAAAAAATATGCGCGTGATTTAGAGACGAAGCAATATTAGGAGGATCATACACAAGTTTACTAGAAATATAATTTTACCTTAACTTTTACTGTGCATTCCCTTCAAGTACAAAACACAAAGAAATCACCTGTAGTAATCCAGACTAAGAAATGTTTACACTTTTGCTTTATTTTTGTGTCTGCTGATTCAAAGTGAGTGATGATATCCTTTGCTACACAAAATTATTAAATCTGTATGATGATAGACCACCGCTCTGAATCCGCGAGCGTGCCGATTTACAAACTGTTACATGAAATAAAAGTTCCAATGAAAGTAGAGATTTAATCGAGATATTATGTCCTTGTTATCATCTATTTGACATAATCAACTTTAGTTGTGTTTTTCGCTGACTTTTTCCTCTTTTGTGTGTGCGTGCGTGTGTGTGTGTGTGTGTGTGTGTGTGTGTGTGTGTGTGTGTGTGTGTGTGTGTGTGTGTGTGTGCACCCCTTTGATTTTCATTTTTTTGTTCGTTTGTTTGTCTTATTTGTTAGTTTGTTTTCTAAAAATGTTTTGCTGTGCTCGATGTTTGTCGTTTTTTTTTCACATACATTATTAAATACACTTTTTGCAGTCTTTCTTACATTATAGATATACTTGACAGTATGCTGAAGTGTACAGGTATGTCCTATGTATAGTTGATAATTGGCACTGACTTCAATGTAATTGCCATTTCATGTGTTAATCTCATTGATATGTTGTGGTGATAATGTATGGTGTCTGAAAATGTAATAGAACCTTCATTGCAAAGTGAAAAAAACTATAAAAACAAACAAACAAACAAATAAAAAAGAAGTTCAGTGTTGAAGTCACGAAGCATGTAATTCTGGAGCTATATCAATGTCAAATTATTCGATGATTATGGAACCACTATATTCCGTTTCCCTTCCCCTCTACCCCCCCCCCCCCCCCCCCCACACACACACACACACACCCTTCCCATTCCCTTTCCCTCTAACATGCTTTTGAAGCAAGTGAAATAGACAACCGCGCAGTTTCGCTAGTCATCCCCCCACCCCCCTTTTTCTTACAAAAAAAACTTGCATTGATCACTTTGTGAGACTGTTTTTGATAAAAAAAAAAAAAAAAAAACAAAAAAAACGTATGCATGGGAAATAGCTGTGTTCATTTAAAATTTTGCATGGATTGCCGGAAACTATATAGCATGTTTCTTTGAAACAAAAATCATACTTCCAAATGAAAGAAGGGAAAGTTTCATTTTGTCGACAGGACATATCATCATCAGGGGAAAAAGGGGGCTGAAAGTCTGTTCTGGCATTACCAAAAAGACAGACCATTCCGGTGTCTGATTCATCGAGGTTCCCACTCTTTCCCCCATCAGTCTCCGACTTTTACCCCCCATGCCCCCCCCCCCCCCCCCCCCCCCTTCTTCCACCCCCCACACCCCCTCCCCACTCCCCTGCTTTGTGGATGTTGAAAGGTCCTGGTATTATGATTAACACAGTCTTTTACCTTTTCACACAGGAAAGTTTTGCCAGAACAAAGCTTCCTGGTATTAAACAGGGAAAAGTAAAAAAAAGTTCTCTATAAAGTCTAAACCATCTTCCCTCAATGACTACCGCCCAGTCGCTCTAACATTCATTGTGATGAAGTGTTTCGAAAGAGCAATACTCAGTCACCTCCTCACTGATACAGTCAGTCATCAAGATCCTTATCAGTTTGCATACAAACGTAACAGATGCACAGACGATGCCACTCTCACACTTTTACACAACGCTTACACTCACCTGGAGAAACCAGATTCTTTTGTTCGTATTCTTTTCATTGATTTTTCATCAGCTTTTAACACCATCCAGCCTCATCTCTTAGCGCACAAACTTTTATCCTTAAATGTCAGACCCAGGCTTATCCTGTGGATCACAGATTTCCTCATCACACCAGATCCCAGTCAGTGCGCTTTCAATCTGTCATGTCATCTGTCCCCTTTTGTTCCACAGGTTCCCCTCAAGGTACCGTTCTTTCTCCTGTGTCCTCTTTACTCTGTACACCAACGACTGCATTGGTACAGAAGAAACACCAGTCATAAAATATTCAGATGATACAGCCCTTGTAGACCTTTCCAATTCTGTAACATATTTTGATGAAGTTGAGCGTTTCAGCACCTGGTGTAGAGAAAATTATCTTGAGCTTAACGTCAAAAAAAAAAAAAAAAGAGATGATCATAGATTTTAGGAAAGCGAAAAATTATGTGCCTGATCTTTATATTGATGGAGAAAAAGTGGAACGGGTAAAGGAATACAAATATCTGGGCACAACGTTAGACAATAAGCTCACTTTCAATGCACACACCAGGGTCCGCATACAAAAAATGCCAAACCAGAATGTATTTTCTACGCAAATTGAGGAATCTGCATGTCCAGCCAAAAATTCTTAAAACTTTTACAGGAGTTTTGTTGAGTCTGTCCTGACTTTTACATGCATTTGCTGATATGGAAATCTTAATTTGAAAAACAGCAAACTCTTGGATAGCGTTGTGAGCATCTGTGGTAAGATTGTTGGTAAGAGACAGAGAGTATGAGTGAGTTGTATGAAAGGCGTGCGGTCAACAAGGCTCGTGCGATTGTTATTGACATCGGGCATACGCTTGCGCGACGTTTAAGCTCCTTCCATCAGGCAGACGATTTTGTGTCCCCAAAGCTAAGCTGATGCGCACAAAAAGAGCTTTGTGTTCAAATCCATTGCGCTTTTAAAACAACACAGCGTGTAAGAAGAGTCAGTGGATCACTTGTGACGTAAGCATGTGCGCGGGTGTGTATACCTGTGAGCAAGCGGGAAAGTATAGATGGTGGAGTGTGTGTGTGTGTGTGTGTGTGTGTGTGTGTGTGTGTGTGTGTGTGTGTGTGTACGTGTGTGCATGTCCTGGAAACAGTGAGGAATAGAACTGTCTGGAATATGTCTTATCGTAATGATTTTTAATGATAAATCACCTCTCTCTCTCTCTCTCTCTCTCTCTCTCTCTCACACACACACACACACACACACACACACACACACACACACACACACACACACACACACACACGCACACATACGTGCACACATGTATGTATATATAATTATGAGTGGCTGAGTGCATGCTTTATTTGCACTACCAAAAAGGAGAAAGATTGAAATTCCCATGTTGGTGATACACGCATGTTTTATTGTTTGAAAGTAATTTTAATTTTCAGTGTCACGTTTGTAACTATAAATATGTATGTCTTAACTTTTTTAGGGCAGCAGTCACGAATGTAATTTCTCTTTTAACGAGAGATAATAAAGTTTTCTGAATCTGAATCATTCGGATCTCCTTCCATCCAAAAGCCGAACTCAGATGTTGTTTAGAGTAGAGTGTTCAGGTCTTAACCATCAGTCTTAGTCTTCACAAGCTTCCTATTAGACACTGGATTCCTTTAACTGTGATGTTGTTTAGAGTAGAGTGTTCAGGTCTTAACCATCAGTTTTAGTCTTCATAAGCTTCCTGTTAGACACTGGATTCCTTTAACTTTGATGTTGTTTAGAGTAGAGTGTTTCAGGTCTTTACTATCAGTCTTAGTCTTCATAAGCTTCCTGTTAGACACTGGATTCCTTTTTTTCTCCTCATGTCCATTTTTGTCAGCGGCGATCGATCTTCAGTGACTTCAATATTAGCTTATGTCACACTGTCTGGGATTATCATCCTTCTCTTCATCCTCCCCCCCCCCCCCCCCTCTTTCTTCCTGATCCTCTCCCTTCCTGTCTTTCTCCCCCTCTCTCTCCTCTCTGTCTGTTTGTCTCTCTGTCCCTCCCTCCCTTCCCCCTCATGTGTGTGTGTGTGTGTGTGTGTGTGTGTGTGTGTGTGTGTGTGTGTGTGTGTGTGTGTGTGAATCCTTGATCGAACAAAAGTTTTCTGAGCTCTGTCTCGGTCTCACCGTCAGTCACTCTCTCTCCTGTCCTGTCTGTCTGTCTGTATCTGTCTGTCTGTTCCCCAACCCTCTCTCTTTCTCGCTCTGGGTCTGTCTGTCACTCTCTCGCCTCTCCTCTGTCCGTCTGGCTGTCTGTCCGTTTCTCTTTCTCTTTGTATGTTTGTCTCTCTGTCTCTGACAGTGTGTGTGTGTGTGTGTGTGTGTGTGTGTGTGTGTGTGTTTGTGTGTGTGTGTGTGTGTGTGTGTTTCAATGCCTGAACATTTGCACACCTTGCGTCAGCCATGGTCTTTATTACACACTGCTGTCCTGCCACTGCCCACACAGAAAGCAAACACCAGGTGTCAGTCACTTGCCGCACATTACCCAGTCTGAGAAAAAAGAATAGAACACGAAAATATACAACAACAACATAACAACAACAAACAACTACAACAAAAGAGAAAACAAAATTATCTCAGATTCTCTCAGCGCATTCAAGACTCAAGCTTAAAACCACATCTGTTTTGTGATACGTAGTTCATATAATTTTTAGAACACAAAAAATATGAAAAACAAACAAACAAACAAACAAACAAAAAACAAGAAGGAAAAAAGTCATCCCAGACTCTCTCAGCACATTCAAGACAAGCTTAAAAACCACATCTGTTTTGTGATACCTAGGTAAGATAATGCTTGTATGGTTGTATGTTGAGGAGACATAGGTAGAGTAAGAACTTTGTGTTATGTATATTTACACTGTACAATTAATACTATGTCCAGTTTCATGCTATTCCTCCTGATGATCACTGGACTGCTTTCCCATTCTGAAAGGTCAGCTGTGCATTCCTAGTATTAGGTGTATTTCCACTGTACAATTAATACTATGTCCAGTTGCATGCTATCAGTGGTGACGGTGTTGTTAACATCACATACAGTGGACCGTTTCTCTCTGTCAGTTGTGACGTTGCTCTTGATCAACATGACACACAGTGGACCACTCAGCGTGCTGGCTTATTTTGACGCCATCTGCCTACCATACTTGAGAGATGACTGACTTTCATGTGCATTTTTCATTTGGTTTCATCTTCAAACCCGCTGTTTTAATCTGACTGATAAACGCCTTGGTCTCAACCGGTTATGTGCATATGTATGGAACTCTTATATACTCATTCTTCTTCTTCTGCTCCTCCTCCTTCTTCCTCCTCCTCCTCCTGCTGCTGCTCCTTCTGCTCCTCCTCCTCCTCCTCTTCCTTCTTCTCCTTCCCCTCCTCCTCCTCCTCTCCTCTCATCATCATCATCATCATCATCATCATCATCATCATCATCATCATCATCATCATCATCATCATCATCATTCTTCTTCTTCTTCTTCTTCTTCTTCTTCTTCTTCTTCTTCTTCTTCTTGTCGTCGTCGTTGTCCTCCTCTCCTCCTCCTCCTCCTCCTCCTCCTCCTCTTTCCTCCTCCTTCTTCTTCTTCTTCTTCTTCTTCTCCTCCTACTTGTCGTCGTCGTTGTCCTCCTCCTCCTTAGATTCCTAATGCGGATAGTTATTTGGGCATAACACTGAAGCCTACAGAAGAACTGATATACCATAGCATATTGATGTTTTCACTGCGATCTTAACGTCGTGTTTAAGACACACCCCCCCCCCCCCCCCCTCCACCTCCTCTTCATCCATGCGCATTTATTTGGAACTGCTTTACAGTTCGTTGATCATTATTTTTACTATCTTATTTAATATGCTTATCATCTGGCTCCTCTTCCCTCAGTTTGGACAGATGGCGGCGAAAGCTTGTATTGTTCACAGTGAGCACTAATGCTGATGCTGATGGGTGAGATCAACGTTCTATGTGCCGGAGGCCCTTAAGGACAAGGTATACTCGCAGACAAGGTCTGCATACTCGCAGACATAGGTCTCTGTCATATTCTGTGGCAACTGTTGTCGCCGTCAGTGGGAGGGCGAGTTCGCCGCGTGGGGGCCGTCGTCTGTCGCTTTCTGAGCTCAGTTTGTCGGCCGACGATGGGCGTCGCTGTATTTCACCTCTCTCCCCCAACCAAAAGACTGTCTTCAGGGCCACCAGGCGGCCTTCTTCGTGCTCGGATGGCGATGGTTCTGTGCTGCGTGAGGCCGCCTCAAAGAGGGAGCAGGACGAAAGTGGCATGAGTCCCTTCTATGGTCCACGCAGACTGCGGCCAAGAGGGGAATTTTTCAGCCCAACCCCATAAGGAGTGCCCCCATGCCTGTCTGGCTCAGAACATGGTATACCAGGCCACGCTAATCGTAGTCAATTCAAGCAGAACACCATCACTGATCGCCCCCTATCTCCAAGAGCTGTCCCCCGGCGACACAGGCTAGACCCGCCGTCGCCGGCTGGAAGGGCCGCCTGACACTGACCTCTCACATCATGTTCCTCAAAGGAGAGCTGCCACCTCTCCCTTGGTGTTCGCCGCTTTTCCACCTCGCAGAGAACGACTCCACCCATGACAGTGAGCACTGTTAGACCCGTGTTATATGGGGTCGTGACTGTCAGAAGGGAGGAGGGAGGGAGCTGGCTCCGTGAGTATCGGCCTTCAGTGTGCAGTCTTTGTCGGACTGTTAGTTCCTGGCTGGTGGTGGTCGAGCTCAGCAGGTGAGGAGGGCTGAGGGTGGGGGTGAGCACCCTCCGGCCTGGCAGGCTGTGTGATCTGTTCCTGTCTTTCTTCCTTCCTTCATCTTCCCCCTGTCCGTCTTCCTTTGTTTCTTTAATGCACTGTCTGTCTGTCTGTCTGTCTGACTGTCTGTCTGTCTGTGCTTCTTCTCTCTCCTTTCTCCCCCCCCCCCCTCTGTCTCTCTCCCTCCACCCCCTCTCCCTCAACCCCCCTCTCTCTCCCTCCCCCACCCTCTCTCTCTCTCTCTGTCTGCCTCTCTGTCTGTCTCTCTGTCTGTCTGTCTGTCTGCCTCTCTGTCTGTCTGTCTGTCTGTCTGCCTCTCTGTCTGTCTGGTTCTCTGTCTGTCTGTCTGTCTCCTCTCTTTCTGTCTCTCTGTCTGTCTGTCTGGTTCTCTGTCTGTCTGTCTGTCTGCCTCTCTGTCTGTACGTGTGTCTGCCTCTCTGTCTGTCTGGTTCTCTGTCTATCTGCACCGTCTGTCTGGTTCTCTTTCTGTCTCTCTGTCTGTCTGTCTGTCTGTCTGTCTGTCTCTCTCTCTCTCTCTCTCTCTCTCTCTCTCTCTCTCTCTCTCTCTCTCTCTCTCTCTCTCTGTCTGGTTTAAATAATTTGATTTCCACTTTGCAGTCACATGGTTTTACAATAAATGTCAAAATTTGAGCAACAACAAGCTAGCGCATATAATGTGTTCAAATGTTACTGATTACTTATGTGACAAAGGAGATACCAGGAGACTATCAGAGTTTCTGTTCTAGATAATAGACGCAAAGGTATACATACCCACACGTATACATATATTTAAATATTTACATGCGCACATACATTGCACATGCATATATACATAAATGCGAACATGTACAAAATCAAGGAAAAATAGAAAAAAAGATAGTAGTAAAGGAAAGAGTAAACACTAAAGGCAATAAAATGCAAGCGAATCAACAACTCACACATTATTAAACTTTTTTTTATGAAACGTTGTGTGTGTGTGTGGTGTGGGGGGGGGGGGGGGGGTGCGTGTGTGTGTGTGTGGTGTGTGTGTGTGTGTGAGAGAGAGAGAGAGAGAGAGAGAGAGAGAGAGAGAGAGAGAGAGAGATTGATTGATTGATTGATTGATTGATTGATTGATTGGTCTTTAATACGCAAGGATGAAGATTTTAGGCCAAAGCCTAGTCTTACAATCTGACCTTGTCACGCATACATTGTATCAACACATTTCATTCATACTGACAATTCAACATAGCAACATTGTTATCTAATTCTACAATGATAAGCAAGCTATTCATAAAAGTGATAATGATATGGTGGTGAAACAAGGAAACTTACAAATAAATAAACAAGCAAGCAAGCAAGCAAACAAACAAAACTACAGCGAGAGAGGTCAGAGGAGGGAGAGGGGGGGGGGGGGGGGGGAGAAAAGGGATGGTATACAGAGTGGGAGTGGGGATGAGCGATTTAACGGAGTAGGTTATATGTTTAGACGATGTGTTTCGAAGTATGGTTCACAGAAGACTTTGCGAATGGACGCTAATCATTTTAATCGAATAATCAAATTACTGAGACATAAAATGTTTATGCAAATGTTTCTTGAAAAGTTTTAAAGTATTCATGTTTTGTAGATTCGGTGGAAGTGAGTCCCAGACATATGGTCCAGAGTAAGCTAGGCTTCTTTTGCATAGATCAATGCGTGGGTAGGGAAGAAGGAATTTCGTCGAGCAAGAAGAGCTGTTCGATCTTGTTAAAAGGGCATTGATATAACATGGCATAGTATATTTAAAAGATTGTAAACATAAATGATGCTTTATTGAATTCCAATTGCTTACTCAGAGGAATCATTTTCAGCCTTTTTAGTTTTTCGTCTGTTGTTAGAGAAACAGCTGAATGGAGGAGTTTTGCTGCGCGTCTATGGAGAGAATTCAGCCTTTTTTTGTGGACATCACTACTCCCGTCCCACACTGTTGAAGCGTAATTGATACGTGACATTATGTGTGCATTGAAAAAAAGTTTAAGCACAGTACTGTTGACGTAGTGCTTTAATTGAGATAACAGGAAAAGGTGTTTTGAGACTACCATGCATACGTATTGAGATTAGATAGCCATTTCAATTCTTTATCTATCGTTACCCCTAAAACATGATGCTCACGAGGCAAAGAGGGGTCAATTGGTGCTTTTGGTTGGTAGTCATAATCATAGATTTGGTTTTGGCTGGGTGTATAACCATTGAGTTTGAATGACACCAGTCTGACACGTCGTCGTTTAGACTTTCCTGGAGAGAAGCTATCGTCTGTAGATCAACATCATTCGTTTGGAGTGACAAGTCATCATCTGATACGGACAATAGTAAAACATAGATGAAGATGCAGAATAGGAGGGGGCCTAGTACTGAGACTTGTGGGACTCCATGTCTGAGAAAGTCTGAAGCGGAGGTTTTGCCATTACGCACCACATACTGAGTCCTATCGTTCAAGTATGATTGGAATAATAAGACTTACGGGGTACGGTTAAGTAGATAGATAGTTTCTTTAGAAAGAATGGAATGATCAACAAGATCAAACGCCTTTTCGAAGTCAAGAAAGACAACCCCTGTCATTTGTGATTGGTTTATATTTGAAAGGCATGAGTCACACATTCGTGATAATGCTGTATGGCAGGAGTGATTAGATCAGAATCCAGATTGAAGTGGGTGGAATAGTTTGTTTTTCTCCATGAACTGAGATACGTGTGTGTGTATGTGTCTTTTGAGGGGTTTGGATAGAATTGATAGTAAGGATATATGTCTGAAATTATTTGGATCCGACAAGTCGTTTGATTTTAGAAGGGGGATCACTTTGGCATTTTTGAACGCTTGAGGGAAGACATTAGCTACAATGGATAAATTATATATTATGTAAGAGACTCAGCAATGTAAAGTACAGCGAGTTTGAGAAGAAATACGGGTATGTTATCAGGACCCATGTATTTTTTATTCTTTAAGCGAGTTATGTGCATTCCTGCTTTATGTACAGCAAGAAGAGGAATTTGAGCGAGTTACTGGATCCAGGTTTTTGTTTGCAAAATGATATTAAGGAAGTTGGGCATGTATATTCATTTGTGCTCTTATAATCTGTGGAGCTTGAGTAATGATATCTAATAATGACAGAAAGTGGGTATTAAATTCGTCCGGAGTGATGTTTTGTGTTTGAATTTTGTGAATCTGTACGCTTGTTGTGTACAATAGTGTTTATTGCCCGCCACATAGGCGCCGTTTTTTGCATCCGTAATCATTTGACTGAAGTAGTCTCGTTTGGCTTCTTTTTCAACCTCGTTTGAAACAAAGTTTCTCTGCTCTTTGTATTCGTCAAATAAATTTGCTGCCTTGATTTGGTCACGTACAACCATTTCTTGCAGCAATTCTGTTGTTAACCACGGGTTCATCTGCGGATGCCTAGCTCTTTTTTGATGTAACGGCGCGTGTTTATTTCTGATGGGTGAAGAATGTGCAGTACCAGAAGGACAGTGCATCGTTAACGTCGGAGAATTATAAGTTGAAGTGAAATGGGGAAATGTTTAAGTCAAAGGGGTATGCTGTTTCGTTAAACTTTTTGAAAGACCGGTATTGGATGGTCGTGTGATCCTTGGGTGGTGGTTTTGGGAGTCTGAAGGACCACGTGCAGAAGACTGGACAGTGATCATTAATACCAGAATATACCACTGAAACATCTAATATTGCAGATTTATTGTTTGTATATACAAGATCGCAGTGTTTTAGTTATTCTCGTTGGGTTTTTGTACTAAGTGATGGAGTGCATTAAGTGACAGTGTACTTGTCCAAGCTGGTTGTTGTTTTCACATATCATATTAAAAGTCCCCTAACAGTTGTATATTTGAATTTTTGTGACAGATCCGATCCATCTTTTGTACAAAGTTGTCATAACCATTCGTATGTAGAAGATGGGTATCTATCTAAATGTCCGACTATTAATGGCGGTGATTTGGAGTTTTTTTTTTTTTCAATCCAGATACATTCAACAGTATTAGTTTCAAGATCAGTTCTGCGTCGGGTAGTGTTAGCAGTTAATTGATGAATGTATACGGCAAGGCCAGTATGTTGGGTTGATCACTGTCGCGTCGTTCTATGTTGTAATCAGGAATGCTAATAAGATTATCTGTGATTAGAGAGTCTCTACCCTTGTTTCACTTACTCTAAATACTTTTACTGGATGGGGTGATTGTTTTTTAAGAGTGATGAGATTTCATGGACCTTATTAAATAAATGATAGAAATTGAGATGTCCAACTTTAAGTCCTGGAATAGCGGATTATGGGAAGGCATGGGTAGTAAGGGAAAGTGACACAAAATCGACGAGGAAGACAGTTTTCACCACAAAAGAGACACAGAGAATTTTAGATCAATAAACCAGATTGCAGTAAGAAAAGTAACGTTTGTGGATAACGCACAATGATGACAAACGCACAGAAAGAAAGGTTAACTATTATGCCAAAAGACAGATATCTTTAAAAAACTCAATAAACCAGTAAACAACAAACAACAAAAGAGTAATGGCTGGAGCACAATGTCGAACAAATAGAAAGAAAGATTAGCAAAGTATTAAGCCTAAAACAGTGAATGACGATAACACAAAAAGAACAAAAAGAAAAATCAATGTTTACAGCGGTGCAAATAAGAGGATGCCATTAGTGCTATGAGCACAATCCACTTTAGAGCAGATTTAAAAGAGTGTAGATTAAGAAAAGGGAAAAAGTAAAAAAAAACAAAAAAAAAAAAAAAAAAGAAAGAAAATAAAAAAGCCGTTTTTCTTTTAAAATGTAATTCACGAACAATCTGTGGCGGTGAGAAATTGGTCCCAATGTCAGGAGGCAGCACCTGCACGAGCACCAAAAAAACGTCAGCACCTGCACGAGCCACCTACCACAGTTGCTGGTGTACACAAGGTCACTCTGAAATTGCAACGATGACACTACAAAGTTTTGTAGTGTCAGCCTAAGACGACAACTATCTTCACACGCTGGTAGATAGGAAGTACAGAACAATAAACACAATCGATGTTCTGAGGGCAAACAAAAACAGATATAAGTGTTGTGTGTTCACACATTCTCAGTGTCCATGAGTAGACCATCTCTATACTTGTTCGGGAAAAAAGTGATAATAACAATAAAAAAGGGAAGTGAGGGGATGGGGGAATGGAGTGGTGGGGTGTATGGTATTTAAACATATTGGTACTTGTATTTAACATAGTGGAACTTGTATATAAATCTGTGCTCTCACGCTTGCGCTTGTACTCACGCACCCACACACTCAGCACACACACTGATACACACGCACACCGCACGCACGCTCGCATTTACGGACACACACACACACACACACACACACACACACACACACACACACACACACACACACACACACACACTCACCACACTTTGTGTATGTCTCACACTTGAGTCTCGAAAACACACACATTGCGTGGACATGTTTTTGTGGGGCGAGGCAGTACATGGGAAGTTGAAAGTCGGGGCGCCAAGAGGTGGAAGATAGGACGGCGGATGTCGGGTCCCCAGAGGTGCAGGATGGGTAGCTGGATGTCGGGTTGTCAAAGATGAGACAGGGTAGCTGGATGTCGGGTCGCCAGAGGTGGAGGATGGGTAGCTGGATGTCGGGTTGTCAAAGGTGAGACAGGGGTAGGTGGATGTCGGGTCGCCAGAGGTGCAGGATGGGTAGCTGGATGTCGGGTTGTCAAAGATGAGACAGAGGTAGCTGGATGTCGCGTCGCCAGAGGTGGAGGATGGGAATAGACTCATCTGTTGTTCGAGGCATTGTAGGTGGCTGTTGGACCGGGAGCAGGATGGAGGTCTGCGGGCTGCTGTGGCATTGACCACCAAACGAGAGCAGTGTCTCGTTGGTGTTCGTATCGTAGTTGGGAGGCTGGGGTGAGTGAGGACTGCATCCAGCTCTCGCCACATGGTCTTATAATGGGCGTTCTCAGCAGTGGCTGTCTGCAGTAATTTGGGTCGGCGTATTTGAGGCTGGGGTGGAAGTGATCGGAGTCGGTGTCCTTTCGTGGAGCTCCGCTTTTGGTGATGAAAATGGAGGTGTGGTCGGCATACACAATGTTTTCTTTAGCACACAATTTTGCGACGGTCAGGTTGAGAGGTGTACGGTCTTTTTGTGGGGATGTTGTCCCATTGGGGTTGGTTGGGGGAGGGGGGGGGGGGGGGGGGGGGGGGGGGGGAGGGGGGGGGGGGGATGATGGAGGCAGCCAATAGTCTACCCTGAGGGAAAACATGTTTGATGTTTTTTTTTGATTAATTGCATTCATGTTTTCCGTGACAGATGGATGTTTGCACGTGTTTTATTCCAATGTGAAGTATGATTTGCTTGTTGTTATTGTTGCGTGGAATGTAGGCCAGTGAATAAGAATATCGACAGTGAGACCTGGAACACGGATGATTTGGCTCTTACCTTTGTAGAATAGGAGGCTTGGGATAATGTTTCGTATGGCCGAATCAGCTATAATGACATTTGAGACATCGGTGTCATCCTGTAGTTTGTGCAAAGAGCTGACGAGGTGATAATGTGTTGTTGCTGCTGGTCTGACCCTGACTATTTTGAGATGCATCATTAACCACTATTTTTTGACTGAGTGTTCTTCTTGTTCTAGTGGTGGTGGTGGTGATGGAGAGAGAGAGAGAGAGAGAGAGAGAGAGAGAGAGAGAGAGAGAGAGAGAGAGAGAGAGAGAGAGTTCTGCTCTAATGTTTCATTATCGTAGACATTTATCTCATTTTACTGAAAGCGAAGTTTTTATTAACATGTTCTTAAAAAAACCTTTAGATTGTTTACTAAAGCGATGAACAGTTTTGAATATATAGCTTCATCATTTTCACGTCGGAGGAATTGTTTACCGCGGAGAAGAATACCAGCTTTGAGTAGATTGGGTGGAAGAGGGGAAATCGTGTCTCTTTTGATGTTAGTGTAATTTGGACAATATGATAGGAAATGTTCGGCCCCGTTTCTGAATCGGTACCACTTTGACAAACTGGATCTGCTGTTAAATAAAGGTTAACTAGGTCTTGATTTAAATCACTCATTCCTAGCGGAGTCTGCACTGGTGATCTGCTCGTTTCTGTCTCCATGATAGTAATAATAGGGTACAACAGAGTCATCCCCTGAAATAAAAGTTTGAATTCGCTAAGAGATTTTGTGGATTTTATATTATCTGGAAGGTCGTTCTAGAATTAAGTTGCGGTTAGAATAAATGAGCTTTTGTATACCTATATTTTACATAGAGGCAGTGTCTTTCAAGAGTCTTTGCCGTGAATATGGATTTCTTGGTGATACCAGATCTGGTACTAGGCTACTTAAGTGTTCTGGACACAAACCATTGACCAATTTTTTTTTTAAATCAAACTTGATTAATTGTGTCTTCTTTTCCTGTCTTTTTAAGGAACAGAATCCATACTCTTCATACATTTTTTTGTGACTTGTGTCTTTGACACGTTACGTCTCATATGATGATGAGAACTTGCTTCTAAACGAATATTTTCTAGCCATGTTTGCT
>JADBJO010018382.1:30000-35484 GCA_016801955.1 Conus betulinus | reverse complement strand
CGGAGTCGAGAGAGAGGAGAGAGAGACGGAGGATGAGAGAGAGAGAGATTTTAAAAATGCATATGATATAGTTCCGCGGCCTACATACCTATGCGACCGCTTGCGAGAGCGCCCACTGCGGCACGCAAACGCGCGCGCATGCACACACACACCTTACAGACAAAGAAGACACAGCCGCCACCCTGACTGTTGACAACCCTGTTGATCTCCCTTGCTAATACCTTAAATGGATCATTCATGAAGGCAATAGGCGCAAAGATTTTCCCCCCCTGTATTTAATAACTCTTTATATAACAGTTTAGTTTTTTTTTCATCCACTTAGTTCTGTACCTAGGGGTTTCTTGCTTCTTCTTTCTTCTATTTACTTTCTGTTCTTCACTGGACTTGTTCTGGATTGCCATTGAAATTTGATTTTTTTGTTCGATAAAATGAAGAAGAAACCAAGAGTGCTAAAGAGCTATAGTATAGTCTAGGTTCAATATAACAATTTTGTTCACGTGACAACGTCATATCCAGAAACCTAAAGAGATACGCAACATGCATCCATACTTATATAATATTGATAGATGGAATAGTGTCCATACTTATATAATATTGATAGATGGAATAGTGTCCATACTTATATAATATTGATAGTATGAAATAGTAATAACAAATTTTTTGTACATATTTTACAAGTCTTTGAAAACCATAAAGTTACGCTCTACAAAAAAAAAAAAAAAACCTGTGAGACAGAAAATGTGAATGCTATTAATCCCGTCTACATCCAACCCACACCATTGTCTATAATTTATCGTTTCCAATAAAAACCGCATAAAATGGTGTGTCTCAGTTTTCTGAGAAACCGCTCATGCTCGCGCAGTCCAGTTAAGACGAGACAAACATTCTGATGTGTAAATAGTAAAAAAAATTTGTTTCTCAATTCAGACGTTTTTACTTTTTTTTTTTGAGTGTGAGACCGCCCAGAAGGTTTTCACAGAGTACGCATAAAGTACAACGCTGCCAATTTATTTATTGTGCCGTAGTAAGAACGATTTCGTTGTCTTAAAAGGGAGTCAAATTGCTAATTATCATCTTTATAGTAGATTCGCTCGCGCAGGCTCTCACTTACTGTTGTAATAAGTTGGAAACTTGCATAAACCTGTACGTGAAATAAATAATTCGTCTCATGATGTATATTAATTAGTAACAGTGAGCAATCAGTTGAAGAAAGGGATTTGTCCACGTTTAGAAAAGAGTCTGTTTGTATATGATCTGTACATCCTGCGCTCTATCATATTGCTTTCATTTATTTTATAACACGTCGCTATCTTTCAATAAACGGGTACGTCATCTTTCTGTTCTCTCCCCACTGGCCTTGGCTACAAAAGTGCCCACCGATATATAAACAGCCCCGAGAGTCCGAGTCATTTTATCGTTCTGTATCTAGCGGGCCTTACCTTCAGGAGCCCAATCAATGGTGGCGAACACTGGGGTGATCCCAGACATTTTCTGGGATCATGCGTGAGGAGATCCTTTATGAATGTTTTTAGACCTCTTGACAAAAGGCCCCAAAACGGAACTCACGGCCGCCCTTAAGTAGTAGAAAGGTAGTCACTTTTCTCAATAGACGAAAACCCGTACCTTCAGGAGCCCAATGTTGGCGAATAGTGGGTGATCCCTCACCTGGCTGGATTCTTGAGTTTTTCCACGATCCTTCAGCAAAACCTTAGTACAATCTGTCAGAAAATGTATTCAAACGACGAATATCACACATTCACAAGCAATAAATATGCCTACGACAACTGAAAAAAGCTCTCACTATCATTTGGAACGTTAAAGAAAGGAGCTCAACATTATTAAGAATCTCTTACATGCACATCATAACTCACAGCCAAAGTGCTGTACGAAATTGAACAATGAATGAAACAGGTCAAGAATTGAACTGGAAAAATACATTTCTTCGACCGCCCACCAAAATTAAAGAAAATTAAACTCAAATGGTTTCAGATGAGATTACTTCACAGGATCCTGGCTACACATACTGTTCTTTGAAAAAATTTACATCGTTGAAAATAACAAATGTACTTTTTGCAAGTCTGAAAAGGAAGCTATACATCATCTATTTTTCACACGCAACGTGACAACACAGTTTTGGATTGACCTTCACAATTTCTTAAAAGACGAATCGCTCAAGTGTATACATGAAATTGTATTACTATAGGAACTTATTCTGTTTGGCACTGACTCTTGGATAAAAATTGATATCTTCGATTACATTATCTATTATCTCTGCAAAGTTCTTTGTATATAAATCCAGAGTTGAAATGGTGCTATCCTCTGTTTCCTTCTTAAGGAAATATTTAAAAACCAAATATCGAGGAGAAAAATGCATCGCAAAAATGAAAGTGAACTATGTTTGATTTTGCAAAGAAATGGCAACAATATGAATTCTTTTTTAATTGAAAACTAAGATTTCTATGTGCTCGTGCTCGCGCGCGCCCCTCTATGTATATGTGTAGTCCTGAGCAAAGCGTAGCGTGGCAGCTAAACCTCAACCGTCGCTTCTGGATAAGTAATTTTATTTGTTGTTACTGCTGACGTCAATTCCTATGCTTCTGTATAGAGTGCTTCAGGAATCTAGGATTGTGTCTGTGCTCTTGGCGTCAATAGAAACACACAACAGTCTCTCTCTCTCTCTCTCTCCTCTCTCTCTCTCTCTCTCTCTCTCTCTCTCTCTCTATATATATTATATATATATATATATATATGTGTGTGTGTGTGGTGTGTGTGTGTGTGTGTGTGTGTGTGTGTGTGTAAAATATTAAAAAAATTCATATTCATGTTTTTCACACACACACACACACACACACACACACACACGTTTCTTTTTTATTTCCTTTCTCTTTTTAGTTCAAATCTTTGCCAAGTCATTATTATAATGAGGGAAGAATTGTTAGCCTGCACTTGTTTTCCCCCACTACTTATTTGTTCGGCATTATAAACACACACACACACACACACACACACACACACACACACACACACACACATATATATATATATATTATATATATATATATATATATTATATATATATAAACATGAATAATTTTCTTTCAAAAATATAAACCTCTCCTTCCTTCCGTCCTTCCCTCCTTCCACCCACACCCCATCCCTTCTCCTCTCTCTCTCCTCTCTCTCATATTACCTATGTTTTCGTTCCTTCACTACTATGAATAAAAGTGAGTTGGACAATCATGCTTGAAGTGGTCGAACAGTGAGTATGTGTGCCTGTGTGCAGGCATTGTGTAATGGTTATGTTTTTTAAAAAAAAAAGAAGTCCAGTTTAAATGTCCTTTTTTAATGATGGAAAAATTTCGGAGCGTACGGGTCATGTTCTTTTTCTACTACATAGTTTCGAGTCCTAGGATTAACATTTATGCAATCAGTTACAATGTTTTGTTTCTTTTGCACTGTATGTATTTCGGCGCTGCAACAACATGTGATGTACACCCCCTTGACATGAAGGCTTATATGTTGGCCCATGTCAATAAAATTCGGATCTGAAGCGTCTGAAGCGTTTTCTCTCACATCACCCTTATTATTTTTGTACAGCGTTTTCCCCTCATGGCTAGTGTACAAAAAGTTTCAGACTAAAAGATCAAAGTCCAATGACCCACTGGCCGCCGAAGGGGCAGTGAACCGTGTTCGGGGCTAGCTTGGCATTATGGACGGGCGGCGCCCATTCCTCTCCTCCCCTGGCTTCTCTCCCTCCCTGACCGTGAAATCAGGCCCCTGATTGACTGCAGGATGGACCAGAAGAGTTTTCCAGCAGTAAAACTCTTAGCCTGTTAGTTATTACAACCACACAGCCGCCAAGTCTCGCAGGAAAACGCTGCTATAGTGCCCGGGTGGTCACCAAACCCAAATGTCAAGTTTTGATGCCAAGTCCAAGGTAAAAAGGATGGCGATCACTCATAACACAGGCTCTAAGCTAAAACGTACTGACCTCCCCTCCCATACCCCAACCCACCCCTAGCTACTGACACCCGTTTTTCTGGAAACAGGACGTCTGTTCCAGATTCCATACCATCCAGCAGGAGGAGAAAGAAAAAAAAAAATCACCCGAACGCGACTTGGATAGAACGCTACCTTATTCCTTACCCGACTTGCTGTCTGTCGTTCACGCCACTGACCCACACCCGGTTTCCATATGGATAGTAGCAACCAGTTCACAAGTACAGCGACTGTTGCTTTAGCAGCAAATAGGTTCCACTGTCTAAATATAGCAGCCCTTAATCACATTCAAAACAGGAATCATTGTTATGTGTGGATTTTTCGCTCGCGCTGCTCGCTGGGAGGCAACGCGCACGACACTAGTATATTAGTTGAGTTTTTTATTGTATTTTCGCTCGTGGGTCAGGCGAGGGGCTGCGAGGGGTTGAGAAAGTGAGGGGAGGGGGGGTGGGGGGGGGGGGTGTTAGGGTGGTTTAATTCGTTGTAAGAAGAAAATAATGTGCAGCCGGAGCAGTGCGGGTGCCGCTTAAGGCCGCTCGCGGACCTGTGGACGTCAAGCAAACAAATACTTTCTCCATGATCACTTACCTGTCGTCCAGCAAGCGAGAAGTCCGGTTGTTTTCAATCTGACTATGCAATAATATTAATAATGATCGTAATAACTAATATAAAACAACATAATCAGTAATGGATAGTAAGTAATAATAAAAGAGATACATAAATGAGATAAAGAGAAGATACATAAAAAAATTGAATATTTTATTTCATTTCACTTGTCTAGCAGAGTCCACGTTGTCATTTTGTTTCTAGATGTATGCAAAGTTGTGGGAAATATGTGTGACAATTGCATGTATAAAAAAAATAGGAACCATCTCTTTCTGTTCTGTCTGTCTGCTGTCTGTCCTGTCTGTCTCTCTCTCTTCTCTCTTCTCTCTCTGCTAGAGTGCGAGCGCGCGCGCCCTCCCCATGTGTGAGTGAAGGTGCAGGCGTGTTCGGGGTGTGTGTGTGTGTGTGTGTTGTGTGTGCGATTGCATCAGGTGGTGTGTTTGAATGTGCATTATCTATTATGCATTGTGTGTGTGTGTATGTATCACGTGGTGTGTGTGTAAGAGAGAGAGAGGTGGGAGGAGAGAGAGGGGGGGGGGGATGGCAGAACGAAAGAGGGAGCAAACAAACAGAGCACACACACAACGACACACACACCACACACACACACCACACACACACACACACTACACACAACCAACATAGGCACACACCAACCTCACACCACACACACACCACAAACACACACAGTTGATAAGAGTGAGGAGAGAGAACACACACACAGCGGAGAGAAGAGAGGGAGGGAGAAAGGGAGGGTATGATGGTAGGCTGGAGAACAACGAAAGGTATTTTACCTTTCCAGTTAAAGGCTTCTGACGTCAGAACACAAGTACAAAATAAACATTTTGAGCAAATTTATTTACAAACGAAAAAAAAACA
>JADBJO010018382.1:0-20000 GCA_016801955.1 Conus betulinus | reverse complement strand
AGATTTGTTTACTAAATCTTCTCACCATCAGAGATTTACCTTTCAACCTATTTGTATTTTATGACAGACATTTCTCACCATATGCCATTTACCTAAGCATTTTAAATCAAGGATGTTTAGACTGCTTGCTACCAGCTATTTATACTCTGACCTTAATTTCATTGACTTTTTCTTCTTCACCAAACTTGTTGCTAAGTGAATTCGGTTCTCTGTTAAACCTCTCTGTATCACGTTTCTATACTTAAAACTTAATTTCTTAGAATTCTTCCTGCCTAAACATCTTTCCACAACTCATACATATTGCAACTTTAATTTAATGGACTTCTCATTTATAAAACCTCTGAACATCAATCGTTTATACTCTAATCTTAAATTCATGGAGGATTTCTTTACTTCACCTTTAAACATCAGTCGTTTGGCCTTAGATGACTGAACAAGAAGAATATGGGAAACTTACAATACAAAGCTACTGTAGATAACAGTTTAGAAATGTCGGGTTTCGTATCATTTTGGAACTTTCCCGTTGTGTGAATCGCAAAATACCGACTCAGCCACTCGCTTCTGTTTAGCAACTATCCATTTCATCATGTTTCTTACAATGTCGTGTGTAGAATTGTATGGGACTTCTCTTCTAATAAAACATGGAATGATCTGACCCATAATTGTGACGCCTATTTGTCTAGCACATGTTAGAAAGAAAAGAAAAATCTCGAAACATAAGTGAGAAATAATGCAACAAAGCATGATGCTGGAAAATATCATGGTTTGTTGTTCGTTTAGCTAAGCATGCCATGAAAGATAAACCACGTGGTTTACTTACATCCTAAATGCCACGACAATCGTCCAGAGACATAAATATATTCTAAAATTGCCATAAATTCATCACATGAAATTCACAGCCTTCTCAATTTTGACATAGGATTTAGAACAATTATATCATGAAAAAAAAAGAGGAAACTCAACACAATCACAAAACTTGTTGCTGTTTAGACCTTGATGGTTCTTGTGAAGTTATATGTATTCGAAAATAAATGTTTGTTTATACCGAAATCAGTCATGTATTCAGGAAACCTGCATTCAAATGACCAGAGCGTTCAATGACAGAGCTGATCATACTGAATTCAAACGACTGAGAAGGAGTGTGAACCTTTAATCTATCATCTGTAACATTCAAAATAAATATATGACTCAACAGATAAATAAATGAATAAGTAAATAATACTCAGAAAATAAACATGTGAATAAATGAGTTAGAAAGCACATGAAAAAGAAAACAAGTAACGATTAAATGAACAGAAAAAAAAATATGAGAAAGAAAAAATGGAAGAAAAAAAACAAAGAAGCATGGATACAAAAAAGGGGGGAAAAACCCTTACCTGTTATTGCTGTAGATTCCATGATGTTTTCTCGGGCAAAAATATCACTCTTCCAAAGACGCACGAGTACCAGAGCGACTGAATCTGTAGACACGGTACAGGAGCATACCTTTTTATACCCACTGTATGGTCATGTCACTAACTGGGAAAGAAGATTATGTGGAAGGAATGAAGTCAGTGCATCATTAGTGGAAGAAAGGAACTACACTGTGACTATTAGGAAGAAACTACTGATAAAGCTGATGAAGTAAAGTGCCTTGACAGCGGTGCACAAAGAGGGGAGGCCAGGTAATCCATGATAAGCCAGATACTGCCCTTAGATCTGATGCAACACGGATTCATTATGACTGTACTGTTCTGTGCACAAAGGAGATTATCCGTGTGTAAACAACGGACTTAACTATTCCAGTGCAAGGTGATAATTATGATAGTAGTAGGACTGGTCAGTTTGGGAGATAAGAGCGATAATCCGTGTATGACCCCACTCTTAAGGAAATCAGTTAGAGACATGATAGCACGAAGTGGTGTGGGAGGTCCAGCTGATGATCCGTCTTTATCAAGATCAAACAAGCGCAGGCCAAAGTCCAGTTGCATGTGGGAGATAAGCCAGTCGCACGATGTGGGTTATGTTCCTTCTTGCGCAAATAACAGAATAAACAAACAGTAGTTCAAAGTCCACATTCTGCGGCGCTGGAGAAACTGCAGTGTGAAGAAACTGTCCGAAATATTGGTATGCTCTTCCTCAGAGAGAGAGAGAGAGAGAGAGAGAGAGAGAGAGAGAGAGAGAGAGAGAGTTCCCCAAGTTTATTTCAGGTTTTTTTCCTCTTTCTCTTTCCGTCCTTTCTTCCTTTCTTTTACCTGTCTGTTCTATCTTTGTCTGCATGTCTACTACCCTTTTGTCCTTTTCTTACTTTCTTCCTTTTTGCTTTCTTTATTTTCCTTTTCCTTTCTCCTTTCACTCCCTCCATGCCTTTCTTTCTTCTCTCTCATCTTTCTATCTTCACCCCCCCCCCCCCCCCCCCTTTTTTTTTTTAATCTTTTTTTTTTTCAAAATTCTTCGTTTTTTTTTTCTTTCTTACTTCATTCTTTTTTCCCTTCTTTCCTTTATTCCATTTCTACTGCTTTCCAGCTGACCCTCTTTGTTTCTTCACTTTCCAAGATCCTCTCTTCCTGTCGTTTCATCTTTTCCGTCTTCCTTGGTTGCTTTTTCTTTCCGTTTCGTTTCCTTTCTTTCTTCCTTTTTCCTTCATTCATTCTACCCTCCTCTTTCTTCTTTGGAAGTTCTTTACCTTCTTTCATGAGTTTTATTCCTTCGTTTTCCTTCTTTCTTTTGTTCCTTTTTCTTTCTTGACTGTCATTTTTCTTTCTTTCCTTAATTCTTTCCATCTTTCGTCCTTTTCTTTCTTTGTTTCTTCCTGTCTTTTTCACCTTATGTCTTCATTTCTTTCGTGCTGTCTTCTTTCCTTCTTTTCCGCCAGTCTTTCTCTCTCTCCTTTTGTCTTTGCCCCCTTCTGTCTTCCTTTTTTCCTTCCTAACTTTCTGTCTTCTTTCTTTCTTTCCTTCTTGATTAACATTTTTTCCCTATATTGTTCGTTCCTTCTGGCCATGTTCCCTTCGTTCCTTCATTCTTTCCCTCTTTTATTTCTTTCTTTCAGCATTCTTTTCTTCCTTTGTTTCCGTATTTCCTTTTTTCTTTCTTCCTTCCTTTTTTTTAATCCTCCTTATTGTTCAACCTTCCTTTCTTCCTCTCCTACTGTTTTCCTTTTTTCTTACCGTTTTTATATTCCTACCTTTTTCCTTCATAAATTCTCTCTCTTTTTCTTGTTTCATCCCACCTTTCTTCCTTTCTTTCTTCTTTCTTTCTTCTTTCTTTCCTTCTGTCTTTCTATATCATTTTTATGGGTCCTCCAACCTCCATTTCCTCATCTTTTTACATATGCATTATTTCTTTCTTCCTTTCATTCCTATCATTCCACCTGCGTTCCTTCCTTTTTCTTGATATCTGTCTTTCTTTCTTTTTTTCTTTCTTTTTCTTTCTTTCTTTCTTTCTTCTTTTGTGAATCATCTAAACTCTACTTTCTCCATTTTTGGAGAAAAAAAAAAATTCTTCTTTTTTTTTTTTTTAAGAGGGCTTTTCTATCTTCCTATTTCCTCCATTGTTTTTGTCATTTTTCCCCTCCACTTTGTTTTAACGATCCTCGCTCACCATGCTTCATGCACATTCTCAATGTCTCATCACCGATGAACGTTCACTTGCCACTATCATTGATATTTTCACGTATTACACAAAAGCATTTCGTTTCTTACTGTACTAATGCGTGGTGTGCTGACACATTCATGCTGCCATATTTACGCCTTTTACAAAATGATAGAAAACGGCGAAAAGTCTGTAATTATAGTATAGAAAGCTTGGTAATGTAATAGTACTACAGTGTATTATGGTCATATAGTATTCACTTTTGATATACAAGGAAAGCATGATCAAAGCCAAGAATAGAGAAGAAGAAGAAACACAATGTATGCATGTGTGAGTGCATGTAAATGTCTGTGAGTGGGATTGTGCTTGATAGTGTGTGTGTGTGTGTGTGTGTGTGTGTGTGTGTGTGTGTGTGTGTGTGTGTGTGTGTGTGTGTGTGTGTGTGTGTGTGTGTGTGTGTGTGTGTGCTTGTGCGTTGCGTGCGTGCGTGTGCGCGTGTGTGTGTGTGGTGTTGCGTTGAAATAGGTAATGAAACACACGCGAATCCAGCCGGTGTCGGCAACCCGCACAGATCATCTTTATCAAAAAGCACTCAAGTCTCTTAAATACAACAAACAAGATCATCAGATCAATAGATAATTCAAGAAGTTTAATTCATAGACATACGAAATGAGCTAGTTTTATTATGCTTTGTTTTTTTTGTTTTGTTTGTTTTTTTTTAAATATTATTAATTGCAAAACAGAACAGAATTAGGATACGTTAGTAAATATCAATACCATGCTAGACTGGTTGATGTTGCTTTGCTTTCTAGATCGTATGTTTTTTGTTTAAGATATTTTTTTTAACGCTTATTCTTTTTTTTTTTTTTTAGAAATTCTTATTGACATTTTAGCAATTAGTATGATATGATATATTTTTGAAGTGATCTCTTGGACGCTAAAGAGAACGGCATTTAAAGAAAGTTGTATCGACTTGCCAGCGTCATATAAAATGAACGTTTCCACTTGTTTCAAATGTTTGTTTACTAGTGGGCAATAAAACAGAAATGTTCAATAAAACCGACTTCAGTCGGACAGTTATTGCATCTGTTTGTTACATTCATTTTATGTAAAAGTACATATTGTAGATTTATTTTAAACCCTTAGTTATGTTCACGTTAAGCTTTAGCCCTGAAAAAGTTTCAAATGTTTTTTACACTATAAAAAATATAGTGGTATTCTTGTTTTGTATTCAGAAATGATGTTGTAATATCTGCCAGTTATTTTCTTTTCATGGACTGGCTTCATTCATGATCATTATTCGGCACACTAATACCAGACATCTTATTGTTTCTCGTCTTAATTTCTAGTTCTACTGCTGAAACAAAAGAAGGAAAGAAAGGTGAAAATGAACAGTCTTGCATAATACAAACAAAACTCTGCATTAAACGCTGCAGGCAACCAGCCACTATAGATGCAATTCCATTTTTTTTTTCGTCATAACAGCTTCCTTTCTTTCTGTCTTCTTATATTTCGTTTCTTTTTTCCTTCCTGTCGTTTTTTCCTGCTTTCATTTCTATGTTTCTTCCTTTCTTTTCCCGCTTTCCCTTTCTGTATTTTCTCTTTCTTGTCTAAGTTTTAATCTCTTTTCCTTTTTTTTTCTCTATCTTTTATCCTTCCTTTCACTAATTTTTCGTGTGTTACCCATCTTCTTTTTTTATCTTTTTGTTTTTTCCTTTCATCATTCTATCTTTCTTCCTTCTCTATATTTTTTCTATTCCTTTATTTTCCCCTTTTTTTTCCCTTCTTCACTGCTTCACTCTTTTTTTTTCTTTCTTTCTTTTTCTTTATTTACTTCCTTTCAGCATTTTCCTTTACCCCCTCTCTGTTTTCCTTCCTTCCTTCCCCCTCCTACCTTCCTTCCTTAATTTCATTCTTTCTTTCTCTCTCTTTCTTTTCTTTCTTTCTGTCGGTCTCGCTTTCTTCTTCTTTCTCTTTGTCCTTCCTTCTTTCCTTCTTGTCTCTCTTCCTTCTTTCCTTCCTTATTTGATTTTTTCCCTTTTTTTCTTGTTTCTTTTTTCTTCCCATTTCTTTTTATCCTTTTTCCGTACTTTCTTCTTTTTTCTCTCCCCCTTATTTCCTTTTTTTCCTTCCTGTATCGCTTTCTTCCTTTCTTTCTGTCTTTCTTGTTGCTTTTTTCTTCCTTTCCTTTCTTTCTTTCCTTTTTTCCTTTCTTACTTCATTTATGTTTCTTCTTTTATTCCTTACACTATAAGAACAGCTGATACACTGAGCGTGTTTTTCGTATTGGTAAGGACCGGCCAAACCACAAGAAAAGGGAAAAAAAGCAAATAAGGAAGGAAACTGGGTTCACATTCAGGTGTTGGTCGGCCGACGATAGGCATCAGTATATTTCGCTCTTTTACCCCCAAAAGGCCTGTCTTCAGAGCAGCCAGGGGGCCTTTTTTTCACGCTGGCGATGGCTCTGAGCCGTGTGAGGCCGCCTCAGAGAGAGGGAGCAGGACGAAACGCGCTGGAGCGCTGCACGAGTCCTTTCTATTCGATGGTCCGCGCAGACTACGGCCGAGAGGACAATTTTTCAGCCCAACCCCATGAGGAGTGCACCCATGCCAGGCCTGAAAACATGATATCCCAGGCCACCGTAATCGTAGTCGATCGCCTCACATCTCCAGGAGTCATACCCCGGCAACACAGGCTAGACCTGCCGTCATTCATACAGCTGGGAGGTTTCGCTGCGCCGCCTGACACTGACGTTTCACATCAGTGCCCTTCAAAGAGAGCTGCCACCACCTCTCCCTTGGTGCTCGCTGCTATGCCACCTTGCAGTGAACAACAGACCGACACAGTTATCTTAGTTATATCAGCTGGGGCTGACGGGCACGAAGGGTCGACCTTATATTGGTAGGGATTGGCCGGTGCACTAAGCTTACGTTATGTTGACAGGGGTTAGCCAACTCACTGAGCTTAATATATATTGATATTGATAGGGATTAGCCAACACGCTAAGCTTACTTTATATTGACAGGGAAAGGGAAAGCAGTAAGCTAACTTTATATTGCCAGGGATGATCCAACACACTACGCTTACTTTATAGTGACAGGGATCAGCCAACGCACTAAGCTTGCTTTATATTGACAGCGATAGGCCAACACACTAAACTTACTTTATACTGGCAGGAATTCGCCAAAACACTAAGCTTACTTTATATTGACAGGGATTAACCAACACACAAAGCTTACTTTATATTGGCAGGGATTAGATTACACATAAGGCTTACTTTATACTAACAGGGATTAGATAACACACGAAGCTTACTTTATATTGGCAGGGATTAGATTACACATAAGGTTTACTTTATACTAACAGGGATTAGATAACACACGAAGCTTACTTTATATTGCCAAGGATTAGCCAATATTCGAAGGTTAATTTACACTGGCAAAAATCTGCCCACACGCTAAGTTTACTTTATATTGGAAGGAATTAGCTAACACACTAAGCTTACTTTTCATTGGTAGGGAATAGCCAATACAAAGTTTACTTTATACTGGCCGGGATTAGCCACCACACTAAGCTTACTTTGTATTGGCAAGGATTAGCCAACACACAAAGTTTACTTTATATTGACAGGGATTAGCCAACACACAAAGCCTACTTTATATTTGCAGGGATTAGATAACACACGAGGCTTACCTTATATTGACAGGGATTAGCCAGTATACAAAGATGACTTTATCTTAGCAAGAATCAGCCAACACACTAAGCATACTTCATATTGGCAGGGATTTCGCCAACACGCTAAGCTTACTTTGTATTGGCAGGGAATAGTCAATATACAAAGGTTACTTTCTGCTGGCAGGGATAAGAGAAACACACTAAGCTTACTTCATATTGGCAGGGGTTAACGAACACACTAAGCTTACTTTGTATTGGTAGGGGTTACCCAACACACTAAGTTACTTTATATAGATAGCGGTTACCCAGCACACTACGCTACTTAATATAGATAGGGTTACCAACACACTAAGCTTACTTTGTACCGGCACGACTTCGCTTGCACACTAACGTTATTTCATAGGGTCAGGGATTAGCCAAGACACTAAGCTTACTTTATACAGGCAGGGCTTCGCCAATACACTAAGCTTACTTTATACCGGCAGGGCTTCGCCAATACACTAAGCTTACTTTATACCGGCAGGACTTCGCTTGCACACTAAGGTTATTTCATGGGGTCAGGGATTAGCCGAGACATTAAGCTTACTTTACATTGATGGCGCTAACCAACATATTAAGCTTACTTTCTACTGCCAAGGATTCGCTTACATGCTAAAGCTTACTTTACACTAGCAGTGACTGGCCATTACACCAAGCTTACTTTATACTGACACTTATTCATCAATATATCAAGCTCACCCAGTAATGGCAGAGATCCTGCGAGTACACTCGGCTTACATTAAATTGGCAGTGACTGGTTATACGCTTTTCATTGATAGGAATTGGTTACCACACAAGCATATCGGACTAGGAGCAAAGAATAAATGGAATACCCATGTGTCTGTGGAAGGAAGTTTCTGCTGAGCATAGTAAATGCGTATGGATCACTTCTACACAGGATGATTTAACTGGCCATCGAGGTATACCATGTACGTAACTTTATTGGGGGATGGGAGGGGGGGGGGGGGGGGGGGAGGAGAATGGAGGGAGGGGGAACTCAAGAAGTATTTCCTCGGCATCTCAGTGAGTTATCCACATGGAGATACACAACAGACCAGATAAATCGGGAAGATGGCATAGCGACGGGCCGGGTAGTTTTCCGATACTGTTTATGTTGGCAAGGGAGGTCATCTTAAAACTCGCCATGAGCGTTTACAGCGTCAACAGACTTCGGGAATGGTAACGAGATGCCCCTCAAGAAGCTTCATCGATGACACAGAAGTTCTTGCATCAAAGAAGATGAAACACTCAAAACACTGTAGCAGATAGACACGCTAATTGCTTAACTCAGGATGAATTTCAAACTTATGAAATCACAGCCTGTCCCTTCGGGAAGGAAAGGTGGACGAAGCTGCATTTTTTCTGCAGCACGCTATGCCCTGCCTATGCCAGTCCAGCTGGGACAGAAACTTCGAGCAATATCCTTGGAAGGTGATATAATGACTCCTTGGAAAAAAAAAGAGAGGAAAGGAAACCAAGCAAACGGCATGAGACAATCTGCAAATAACAGACCATTGTGGCCTCCTTGGGCAACACAAAAAGTCAAGTGTCTGCAGTTCATGCTGGTCCCGTAGCTCTGCTGGCCTCTTCTGACTTTCAGTTTCACCACTAGCACAGTGGAGTCAATGGATGTCAGAAATCAACAAATACACAATGATGAAATGATTTGGAGTCCCACTTGGTTTCAGCAACTGTATGCTCTACTGTCGACATGCAAAGCTGAAGCTACCCCTAAAATCCTTCCTCGAGGGGAACAAAGGGAGAACAGCAGATTATTAACAGCACTTGAAGACTCTCGGAAAACAAAGTTGTAATATCAGTCTAGCCCGAGCCGAAGAGTGACAGAAAATGAAAAGTTTAGGCTGTGGACCTGGCTATGGAAAATCTCCAGATCAAGGAAATAACAGGATACAAACAAGCCACCATACAGAGACTGGAATCAACAGAAACGAAGCAGTGGTCACAGACAAAATGGAAAGCATAGAGAGACATGACAATACAAGACTTGAGAAGAAGGAGAGGTTGCCAAAAAAAAAATCCCAAAGGCAGTCAGACAATGGACTACGTGGGAAAAAGCACTCCAAAGAAATCTCAGCTGGAATGAAATTTGGCTTATGACTCTTCCTCTGATCAGTTTTATCCTCAGATCTGTACAGGATATCCTGCCCTAAAATTAAAATCTGGTGAAATGGTGGGATGATCCCACGTGCCCGTTGTGTCAGGTAATGAATAGTGAAACATGTCTTAAGTTCATGCAAAACAATGCTAACCAAACGAAGTTAGACTCGAAGACGCAACACAACGCTTTAGGAGATCGTACATGTAATGAGCACTGCCAGAGGAAACACACGCCGGAAGAAGCTCCAATAAGAGCGTTCTATGAAGCAGAAGGCCACAGAATCATGGTCTGGAATAGCTGTGACAAAGGAGCATGAAAGTGGAGTTCATTGGATATACTGGGTGACTGGGTGTGCATAGCAGACTGTCCAGAATGGGAAAACATCCAGAGATCATCAGGAATGGTGGCATGAGACGGTGATATTGTTCTCTACCCAGGTTCATCCAAACAAATCATTCTGATCGAACTCACGTTGCCATGTTAAAGGCAGTGGAGGAAGATTACTCTTACAAGACTGAGACGTATGTCAGTCTACCAGCAGCTTGAGGGAATCTGGCTTCAAAGCCAGTCATCGCCATAGAGGTTGGAGCATTGGAGCACAGGGCCTTGTAGGCTCTCCGTTTATAACTTCATGCAACAGCTCCCAATTCCAGGGAAGAAGAGGGTCAGAATCCTAGAGGTAATGACAGAGTCCCAGCTGGATATAGTCGAGGAGGAACACGAGCGCACTTCATAAGGCTTGCATTTCCCAACTTAGAACAGGTGTCCCATAGCGATTGCGGGATGACATCCTTCAAAAAGGCATTACCTTGCCACGCCCACCCATCAAGGAGGTGCAGGTCTGAATCCCGGCAGCAGTAGCAATATTTCTGACAGCAGAATGGCATCTCAGATCTGACCTACATGCGATATGGCCCTCCTGGGGTGCAAGGACTTCAGGGCGGAAACAATTGTTTGAGGGAGGGGGGGGGGGGGGGTGGGCAGGGATTCCTTTCTGCAGAGCCTCTGTCAAGCTCTTCATAGAGTTTTTTTTTTCTCACTGGTAAGGACCGACTACTACATTAAGTTTACGTTGCTCTGGCAGTGACTGATCGGCAGACTTGTTTCAGAATGAGTCCTTTAAATGATAACTTGACTTGGTTTTGAATTTCAATCTTAAGCATCTTACTTTGTGCACAGCTTTGCTTTAAACTTGTCTACCTCTCTGCAGCTATACACATTACAACTTGATGTGATCGGTCAATGCACTGAACTTACATAAAAACGGCAGTGATTTACCAGAAGATTGATCATCATTGACATTGTCAGCGATTGGCAAATTACACTCGCTGACAATCACGAGCTCGTGTGTACGTGCTTTTGTGTGTCTGTGAGTATGTCCATACGGGCATGGGTTAACTGATTTCTGTTTCATCACGAAACACAAACCCCGCATCATCACCACCAGCCGCTGCCATCATAACCCACACGAACAATGAACTTAGCGTGCGTGAACCCATATCGCTGCGCAGCCTATGCCAAACAATCTTGTCCATCTGTGATTATTTTGCATCGACAAATGCCTGCCAACTTCCCCATGCCAAGTACCTGCCTGGCACGGAGCCGCTCGCTTGAAAGGCAGGCGGAGAAGACAGGAGTTGGAGAAGGGGGAGGGGGGGGGGGGGAGTGAGATGGGAAGAAGAGTGGGAGGAAATTGCTGAAGAGGAGCGTGTGTGTGTGTGTGTGTGTGTGTGTGTGGAGAGGTGTGTGTGTGTGTGGGGGGGGGGGGGGGGGGGGGGGGGGGGGGGGGGGGGGGGGGGGGGGGGGTGTAACTGAACTTAGTCACGAAAGGTGAACAGAAACAACACACTCGTGGGACGTCATTTCACACGCGTGTGTGCACCCGTCTCGCATGATTTGACATCGATTGGGAAACGACAGACTCGACATGGATCAGGTATCCTTCGCTCTTTGTTAGCTTTGATCGAGACCTGGTCAATGGTATTGTCTCTGAGCTGTGGAAGGAATAAGAAAATATCCGTTCTTTTGTTCGCTTTATTGATTTCTACACTATATCCTTACATGTGTGTTGTAGACATTTTACATTTATCTAACTTGTTTTATTTGTTTGTTTATTTGTTTGCTTGTCAACAGTCCCACCTTGTTTCTTTCCCCTACCTCCACACCTCGCTCCTCTCTGCGAAACAAAAAAAAAGAAAAAGAAAAAAAAAAAAAAAAAAAAAAAGAAAAATCTGAAGTGGTCAAATAGAGGGGGAACGGAAGGATTATGAATTCTTTCGAACTGTTCTGCGCGCGCGCGCTCGCATGAAAGTGGAGTTTCTTGGATATACTGGGTGACTGGGTGTGCATAGCAGACTGTCCAGAATGGGAAAAACATCCAGAGATCATCAGGAATGGTAGCATGAGACGGGTGATATTGTTCTCCACACACACATTCATCAAAACAAATCATTCTGATTGAACCCACGTTGCCATGTGAAAGGAAGTGGGAAGTGGAGGAAGCTCACTCTTACAAGACTGAGACGTATGTCAGTCTACCAGCAACTTGAGGGAATCTGACTTCAAAGCCAGTCACCGCCATAGAGGTTGGAGCACAGGGCCTTGTAGGCTCTCCGTTTATAACTTCATGCAACAGCTCCCAATTTCAGGGAAGAAAGAGGGCCGGAATCCTAGCGGCATTAGTTCACGAATTGGATATCCACTTTGTAGATCTAGCCTTTTGTCATGCTAATGTTCTGTCAGGAAGTCCGCTCTGCTGTTACATGTGACAGGATAATATTGTTATGTCTCGCGCACTTATTTGTCACGATTATGAGAATGTTGTTTCATGGGTCTTTCGTAACGCGTTCGTCCTAGCGGTCGCCGTCTGCCCTGGCCTGTAGATGACCTCAAACATCGTTTCTTCCGCTCAGTCGCTCAGTGCACCTACAGGATGCACAGTTACAAAAATAAGTCGTCCCCCCCCCCCCCCCCCCCCCCTCGAGAAAAAAAAGAAAAAAAAAAGCCCCCTCGAAAAAAAAAAGAAAAAAAGAAAAAAAAAAAAAAAAAAAAAAAAAAAAAAGGAAAAAAAGAAAGAAAGAAAGAAAGAAAAACAGAGAAAGTAAACCTATATTCCCCAAGTTTTCATTAACTTACAGACTTTTTTTGTCTTTTTGTTGTGATATATTTTAAGAATACAACGTTCTGCTGATTGTATCATTTTATTTATTGATTGAATGATTGAGTGATTTAATTGTGTGCTTGTATAAGTTTGCTTTGTGTGTTTCTGTTATGTTTGATACGCAATTTTTTTCGGTTATGTACGTATCACACACACACACACACACACACACACACACACACACACACACACACACACACACAACACACACCGAAAGTATTCAGGCGAGAACGTATGCGCGCTTCATATATGTGTGTGTGTGTGTGTGTGTGTATGTGTGTGTGTGTGTGTGTGTGTGTGTGTGTGTGTGTGTGTGTGTGTGTGTGTGTAAGTGAGTGAGTGTGTGTGCGCTAGTGTGTGTGTGTGTGTGTGTGTGTGTGTGTGTGGGCGAGCGCGCGCGCACGTACATGTGTATGTGTATTGTGTGTGTGTTTGTGTGCGTGTGTGTGTGTGTGTGTACGTGTGTGTGTGTGTGTGTGTGTGTGTGTGTGTGTGTGTGTGTGTGTGTGTGACTGTTGGTCTAGCTATAGTTTGGCTTTGTACTCATTTTCACAGCTCTCTTACCACACATATTCTACACACACATGAAGCTGTGGTACTGATTCAATGTACGAGTGCTCCATGTGCGGTCAGAGAACCTTCAGGCATTGAATTGTTCACAACAGTTCTGTGTCAGTCAAGATCAAGTGTTATTGTGCTGGATCGATGTAGGGGTCTTTCAGTTAGGCTTCAGCGTATAATGGACAACAATACTTAAACAAACGTCCTCTTGCAATGTACTGTGTACTTTGGAATATTTCTGATGTAACATTCTCTCTCTCTCTCTCTCTCTCTCTCTTTTCTCTCTCTCTCTCTCTCTCTCTCTCTCTCGCTCTCTCTCTCTCTCTCTCTCACACACACACACACACACACACACACACACACACACACACACACACCAGTATCACACGTCTTCACACGTCTTCACACACACACACACACACACACACACACACACACACACACACACACACACACACACGACGCGAGTCTTGGCTCAGTATTAAAAAAAAAGCAAACAAATAAACGAACAGAAAAACCAACCCACCACAGTGAGTCGTTGAAGATTGTAGACAGATGATGATCTAAGCAATTTGTGACCATCAGAGTTAACCACGTGAATAGGTGTGTGGTCGACAGTCGCACCCTCACCTCCTGACCTCAATCAAAGCACTGCCATCTGCTCCGATATCCAGATAACGTCAACGCTCATGTATGGTATTAAATGAGCATCGAAAGAAGATCTTTTGATTGGGCAGTGTTTGGGATCCCTCGTCACTAACGAAGAGTCCAAGGTATTTGAACCTGGTGACCGCCTTAAACTGGTGGTCTTTCACTCATATGTCGTTTAAAGCTACCTAAACAGTTGGTCGTGATCATCTTGTTTACTCCTCTGTTAACAGGCTCTTAATGTTTTGACCAGCTGTTCCACGGAGTGGTCAAGTTCTTCTTCTTCCCTGCCAGTCCATTGATGTCATCAACAAAATGCAGCCTAGTAAGTGTTCTGCGTCCAGTATTGACTGGGTTCTATGATCTTCCAGTGTTTCACCCATATATATTTTCATGGCAGGTGTTGAATAGCATGGAAGGAAGCAAGTAACCCTGCCTGATTCCGGCAATTAATTTGAACCATACTCCACTGCAGCTGTGCAGCACTGCACTGGTGGATCAGCTGCACACGTTTTAGATGACAATTACGAGACTGGCACTGATATTATACATGTGCTTGGTGGTCAAAGCACTTTGTTTTACACTTTGTCGAAAACCTTCAATCAACAAAAAGTTCAGGTTATCGGTACATCTTCTTGATCTGAGAACTGACTACTGTCTAGAGGCACTATTTTCTACTTGGGATTTAAACCTCTTCGATGGTGTTTTCAGTGTGACTTTGCCAGGATGCCTGACTAGGCTGATAGTGCAATAATTTTGCACCCAGGTCGAAAAGATAATTGACTGTCCGTTCGTCCTTTCTTTTCATTGTTTTGAATGTTATTTGACCTGCACGACGAAGACTCAATAGGTCGAAGTGTGTCGTGTTTGTTATGTCATTCGTTTGTTCCTTCGTTTGGAGGCCCAGTAATTCTGTTTTTGCTCTTAGTAGTGCGGAAGTTCCGGAACATGTGCATGTTTTTTTTTTCGTTTTTTTTTTTTTAAAATTTTTTTTTGTGGACATATTGGCAGCGACTGCATCCATTGAGTTGGTCATTCTCCAACTTGCCAGTTTCTATGGAGTGGACAGCATCAGTCATGGCATCTCCCTCCAGCCTGGACAAGTTTCGTATGTATGTTTGAATGGCGGCTGGTTTGCACTGCTTGGTCGCTCTGTGTGTCACGGGTTGTGCAGATGAAAACAGGACTCAGGCCAACATATTTCCCCGAAGTTGGAGTATGGCTGCCTTAATGGCGGGATTAAAAAAAAGCGGTCATATACACAAAACTCCACTCCCTTTGTTGGGTAGATGGGATCAATCCTTTCCTGTCTATCACAGGGAGTGTCCGCAGGTGAATCAGTTTGCGTACGCGGGAAAAAAAAAAGTCCAACATATAAGAATTCCTCGTTCTTCAGTGAGATACTTTCTAGACATGTGAAGGTCAAAGAAATCCCAGAAATGTTGAAGTGAGTCGTGATGAGTCACTTTCTCTTAAACAGTAGATCTGTACAACTGAAACTGTGCATTCATGATTTTCTCCTTTTGATATTTGTTACAAATGATCTTCAGCCTTTGGAGAAGGAGAGGGAGGGTACGCTACTGGAAAGAGAGAAGAAGTTGGAGGGAGAGGAGCTAGCTCATGTTCTTATCCCCTAAATATTTGTAGTCTCATTCCGCTAATTCCGGCGCCCATGTCCATAGTCACACTACTTTTTGCACGGTCGCAGTCACATCACAGCGGCTCACAGGGAACGCTCTATTTCAGTTCTTCATGAGGCAACCCACCAGAGGGGGCACTGCACTATGCAGAGTTTTCCTTGTTTTCTGGTCATCTGAAACTCATTGTTATAACTCTAGACTTCGAACCCGCAGTATAGTTCATGAGCTTTTATTCTGAAAGAATTATCTAAGAATTTGTGAATATCAAAACGAAGTTATGTTCTAATCGCTCATTGTAATTATCATTATCCTTCGGAGATTTCGAATATCTTCTGACAAAGGGAAAGACCCATACTTGCGAATAGAGCTGCTCAACCATGACGATGTCATGAACACGAAAACTTGCCGTGAGTCGTATCTGTCTGTCACACACCATACACGTAATACTAGAGACAAAGGTGAGGCAGATCAATTGGCTTTCGTATTACCATCTTCAGCTGGCTCAGTGCTGATTCAGTGTGCACTGAGAGTTAGCGGCGCTATAATACAGCAGTGCTTGGTTAGCTGTTCGATTCTAAGAGTTCCGTGGAGTGTCCGGGGGTGTTGTTTCTGCCTGACCCTCGCTGTTTTGTTGTTATGTTTGATGACCTGCAAGGCGCTGCGAACGATTCACAACTCACAGAAACCGTACGACGTGAAAGGTAAGGAAGGAGGGGGAGGATCAAAGACAGTGATGGAGAGAGAGACAGAGAGAAACTTACAGAGAGAGAGAGAGAGAGAGAGAGAGAGAGAGAGAGAGAGAGAGAGAGAGAGAGAGAGAGAGAGAGAGAGAGAGAGAGAAACAGACAGACAAACAAACAAAGAGAGACAGAGAGAGAGACAGAGACAGACAGACAACGGACAGACAGACAGACATGTAATGTCAGAGAGAGACAGAGACAGATAGAAAGGGGCATAGAGAGGGAGCGTGCGTTAGGGCGTTGTGAAGGAGAGAGAGAGAGAGAGAGAGAGAGAGAGCGAGAGAGAGAGAGAGAGAGAGAGAGAGAGAGAGAGAGAGAGAGAGAGAGAGAGCAAATAACGAATGAGGAATGGTTCATCGTCAAGCTTGGAGTTAAGCTAGTTTACAAGAGGACGTGTGAAGAAGAGACGGGGCAGTCGTACAGATAAACATTTCCACTCGGCAAGTAAACAGAGGATGACATCGGATTATCTATCGTGGGTCTGTCTTCATGTTCAGCCAATAGCGTTTAGAGCCTAATTATGTTTCATACGTTGACAATGACGCTATGAGAATATTTGTTTTCTGCTTTGGGGATGTTTGCTATCTGCTATGGGAGTATTTGCCATCTGCTATGGAAGTATTTGCTATCTGATAGGGAAGTAATTGCCATTTGCTGTCTGCTACGGAAGTATACGGAAGTATTTGCTATCTGCGATGAATGTAATTGCTATCTCTTACGGAAGTATTTACTGTTTGCTATCTGCTACGGAAGTAATCGCTATCTGTTATGGAACTATTAGCTATCTGATATGGGAGTACTTGCCATCTCCTGTGGGAATCTGCAATAGGAGTATTTGCTGTCTGCTATGGGAGTATTTGTCATCAGCTATGGAAGTATTTACCATCTGCTACGGAAGTATTTGCTATCTGTTATGAAAGTATTTGCTGTCTGCTATGGGAGTACTTGCCATCTCCTATGGCAGTATTTGTCATCTGCTATGGAAATACATGCTGTCTGTTACGGAAGTATTGAACTATTTGCTATCTGCCATGGGAGCACTTGCTATCTCCTATGGGAATATTTGGTATCTGCGCTGGGAATATTTCATGTCTGCTATGAGAGTATTTGCTGTCTGTCATGGAAGTATTTGCTGTCTGCCACGAAAGAATTTGCTATGTGCTCATGTGAAGTTATGCGCTCTGTCCGCTGTCGGCTTATCACGAAGCCCAGCCAAGACTTCGGATGATGGAATAAGCGAATGAATGAATTAATGCAGTGTGACGTGGGGAAGACGGGCCTGGGGGCCGGGGCTTTTTCAGCACAGACAACCGCCCCGCCACCCCACCCCCCCCCCCCCTACCCCTGTCCTCTGATAGTACTCCCTCGTTTTGGTCGTTGATTCTACATTTAAAAGAAAGTGTCTGTTTACCGTTGTCTACTGGTTTAGGTCTTTTGTATACCATTCTCAAATCTTTTTCTTTTTCATCTTCAGACTCTCTCACACTACTTTTAAAAACAAAGTGTCTTTTTACCGTTGTCTACTGTCTTTGGCCATTCGTATACCATTCTCCAGTATTTTTTTTCCATAGACCCTTTTCATATTATCTTTCTGGTCACAATTAAAGACATGCCATTTTTGTTTCCCTCAATCGCCTTAGTAATAAAAATTGCACACACTGACCAGGTGGACTATTTGTCATCTCCGTGGTGTAAATGTGTCCCTATGGCTTTTTACGTACAGTTTTTATTTTGCAGGTCAAAGTATTTCGTTATCTTTTACTTTCCGTTTAATTTAGGACCTACAAATGACGGGGAGTGTATAGCGTTGTTGCCACAGCCTAGTCTAGTTCCCATGAACATCATCAAAAGTCAAGCTTCCGTGTCGTTCATTGTGTTGGTCGTTTGCTGATTACGTTTGTCTTTGATAGTTTTTTTTTTCAAGGTGTAAACTTTTTGTTTAACCCCTGCACATTCATAGCCCACGGGAGACTCTGTGTGGTCCGTTGGGCTGTAACAATTGAGGCAGAAAGACTTATGGATGTGAAGAGAGAGAGAGTCAGACAGACAGACAGACAGACAGACAGACAGAACAGAGAGAGAGAGAGGAGAGAGAGAGAGAGAGGCGGCGACAGAGACAGACTGATTGATTGATAATCTGTATTCAAAGGGGTAACAGTTTAACAGAAAATCACACACACACACACACACACGCACGCACGCACGCACGCACGCACGCACACACACACACACACACACACACACACACAATACGTAGCATATAATATTCCTACACGGAAAGAAGATTTTCCGTTCTGTAATTGGATATGTGATTGTCCCAACATTCATTAATGAAGGTCGAAAGGCCAACCTATTTGGTGTTAAGCTTCCTCCTAAGTTACCAGTGAGTTTAAATGCAAAGGTTTAAAAAAAAAAAAAAAAAAAAAGTCTGTATTTATGCGCGTGTAAAGGGGACGGTGGGTGGAAGGGAGATAGAAAATGGGAACCAAACAAACAAGGACATGGAATATGAATGGACAATCCTTTACTGGCAGCGTATGAGGACGACCACAGTCCGTCTACAAAACAGAACCATTATATTGCGTGCCTGGAGGCGCCTTTCGTCCCCGGTATTTTCGAGTCATCAGTGGGACCGGCGGATTGTGTGGGTTCTCCCTGGGCGTCAAAAGGAGACATATCACCTATAATTCCGCGCCATTCTCACCACCATGAGTTCACACAATCTAAAGGCACTCAAAAGCAGCTGGTTCAGAGGTTTCAGGAAAAAAAAAGTAAATCAGAAGAAAGCACAGTAGAGAAATATGCTGCAATGCATAAAAACTAAATTCATTATATAAAGAGTAATGGACACAGAGGATAATCTTTGAGCCTATGCTTGCAGATCCATTTAAGGACACAAACAGGTCAAAAGCAAGTCAATCGTCAGAGTGGGTAAGCTCTATTGTTTAACTAACCCAAGTCGTGTGAGTCACATCAATGCTGACGGTGGCTTCAAAATGTATAGAACAGCTTTACTTGGATCTGCCAAGAGGTCCAGTTTCACACTGACCAAACAGTTAAAAGTTTAAAACACAATGGATACCTCCCTAATCGCCTGTCTGAGGGGCTTACAGATCGATGCAGGACATAATAGAATTAGCAGCAATGTTAAAAACCAAAGACATGAAAAGGAAGACCGACTACCGGCACCGGTTTCGCGAGGCACACCAGTGGAGTTCCGTCCTTGATCAAATAATCTGCTGTTCACTGTTTGAAAGGGGCGAGTGGAAAGAAGTGACGCGGCGAGTTTTGCAGCGCTGTGAAAGGATTTTCGAACACATTGTACAGTGTGATTGTGCCGAAATGTCGACTTTCAGATTTTTTCTTTAAAGATTAAGAGATGTAATGATTTTCTGAGAGAGAGAGATGAGAGAGAGAGAGAGAGAGAGGAGAGAGAGAGAGAGAGAGCGGCAGACAGAGGAGAGAGACAGAGCGGGAAGAGGAAGAGAGGGAGGTAAGAAATACATAGACAGACAGACAGACAGACAGAGACAGAAGCGTAATAAACAGTAACACAAAATAAGAAAAGAACATCGAAATATCAGAGGGTCAGCCCACCAACTTGATCGACATAGAGCTTCGTGTAGAAACTTGGTGTGTGGTGTGTGTGTGTGTGGGTGTGTGTGTGTGTGTGTGTGTGTGTGTGGGCGCGCGCGCACGCAAAACGCCGTACGGTCTGATGTATAATTTGATTTGTGTATGTGTATTGGTGCGGCTGGTATGTGTCTCCTGTTCTCATGGTAGGTATTGCCCAATAACAAGGACAGCAGAGGAAGTGAGTGTCGCTCCACACACGATATACGCAC